>JAWQFJ010028366.1:70000-80226 GCA_034096865.1 Theodoxus fluviatilis
GGACATATGTGTGTGGTCGTCCCTTGACCATAGAGAGAGAGAGGACACAGGTGTGTGGCCGTCCCTTGACCATACTCGGGTTGTGTGTGTGTGTGTGTGTGTGTGTGTGTGTGTGTGTGCGCGTATGTTAGTGGGGCTCTGTGGCCGAGTGGTTAGCGCACTGGACCCACAATCAGTGGGTACGGCGCTCGAAGCTGCGCTCGAAGTTGAGGGTTGAGTTGGAAAAAAATATGAAAGCTAACTTTGGCGCGTTCATCCGCAGCCTAGTTGCATGCTCCCCAGGGAGTTGAGACGGTGTTGGAGTGAAAAAAAAAAGGTAGCCCGATCGAAGCTGCGCTGGAAACTGCGCGGTTCACAGAGTTGCATCCTTGAGCAAGATGCTTAACCCACATTGCTTCTCCCCACCCAGGAATGAAACCGGGTATCAAACGGCCCTCTTCAGGGCTACCAAACGGCCCTCCTCAGGGCTTTACAGGTCTTTCGGATGGGACCTTCATAAACCGAGGTCTAGTGTGTGATACGCATGCACAACATCAATCGCGCACTATAAAGATCCTGACGCTCATGTCCTTGACGGGTGAGTGCCGGCCACAGAAAAAAATATACCCAGCACGCACAACTCCCCACCCAGGAGTAAAAAACCGGGTGTCTGCAGAATCTTCACATTGTTGAAGGTGGCAGACTAGAGAAAGAAGAAGAAAGAAGAAGATGTGTGTGTATGTGTGTGTGTGTATGTGTGCGTGTGTGTATGTGTGCGTGTGTGTGTATGTGTGTATGTGTGTGTGTGTGTATGTATGTGTATGTGTGTGCGTATGTGTGTGCGTGTGTGTGTATGTGTGTGTATGTGTGTGTATGTGTGTTTGTGTATGTGTATGTGCGTGTGTGTGTATGTGTGTATATGTGCGTGTGTGTGTATGTGTGTGCGTATGTGTGTGCGTGTGTGTACGTGTGTGTATGTGTGTGTATGTGTGTGTGTATGTGTATGTGTGTGTATGTGTGTATGTGTGTGTGTATGTGTGTATGTGTGTGTATGTGTGTGTATGTGTGTGTATGTGCGCGCGCGTGTGTGTATGTGTGTGTGTGTGCGTGCGCGCGCGTGTGTGTATGTGCGTGCGTGTGTGTGTGTGTGTGTGTGTGTAAGTGCGCGTATGCGTGTTTGTGTGTGTGTGTGTGTGTGACTCTGTGTGTGTGTGTGTGTGTGTGTGTGTGTGAAAATTATGTGTGTGTGCATGTACGTGTTGGTATGTGTTTTGGCACCTATGTGTGTGTAAGCGTGTTTGTGTGATTATGGTTTTTTATAGTGGAGAGAGAGATAGAAAGAGAGAGAGAGAGATAGAAAGAGAGAGAGAGAGAGAGAGAGAGAGAGAGAGAGAGAGAGAGAGAGAGAGAGAGAGAGTGAACGAACGAACGCAATATTTTATTGTAAAGGCCAGTCCGGCCTATTACAATGTGAAGAATTAAACGCGAGGGACAAACGATAGGATAACCTCAACAGAACTGGGAACCAGTAATGGAATGTCCGCGAATCGTAAACAACGGGCAGTGCATGCCCTCGACACGATACTAAGGACCAGTTCCTAAGGAGCAGTTCGTGCGGATTGCGGTTTTCTCGCTGCTCGCACGCTCCGCCCACGTGTTCGGTCTGCGTCGTCACCGTCCCTGGCGCGGAGTCTCGATGTGGGTCGCGGACCCCCAGGAACAGGAGCAATCTTCGAGTCTTCAGGGGATGGAGCCTGCTTCGGATTGCTGAAATGAGCCATGCCGCAGGGACGAGAAGCTGTCGATGGCATAGACATCCTGGAAGTGTAGGGGGATCCTTATCTGGAATGGCTCGGGGAGAAATGGCAGCAGCACTCTCTTCTCTAATTTCTGTTCTGCTCTGTCGGTTGGATAGCCGTTCCTAAATTTGTCCTAGATGCAACAAAGGAATATTTAGACCCAAAAGAAAGCAGAAGAAATAATGTTTACGTGTCTAATCTTTCTAGGGAACTGTCACCAAGGGTCTGTGTCAAATTACAATTCGTTTACCGTGACAAGTAATGTTCTGCCACATCTCAATGATCACTTGAATTGAAGGTCGTGCAGGAACGTCAGAGCAGAGGGCTGCAAAGCACTTTTTACTTCCTGCTGTTGCAGAGCTGTCTTTGCCTTCCAGAATCCTACTGTAATCTCTTCTGGGGCTGAAGGTGTTGGGGCCGCGATCTCAGAGTTGATGGTGTTGATGATGATGCCTTTGTGTTCAGCTGCAGGTGTTCGAGAGAAGTGACAGGTTGCTTCTTGTGTTGCCAAGCTGGTTTGCCAGCTGGTGAGGTCAAAGGTCAAGGGTGCCGTGGCTGTCTGAGATGGTGATGCCTCGGTGATTTTCTGCTCGCTGCTGGTCCCGTCGCTGCTGGGACGGAGGCTTTTGTCGCCACGTTCCTCGCATAGTTTGGCTTGCAGGTAATGGCTGACCGTCGCGCTGCCCGAACCTCAAAACAACGGTGCTGTTACCCGCTTCCCCGACGACTTTCCAAGATGACAGTTCCTGAGTTGCAAGCAGGGACGGCAGCGACGCTTCTGCAGCACCTGGTAGACCGGCGACTATCATAGCGCTGTAGTTTTCTCAAAATTAGCGGAGCTGGCGTGAGCGTGGCTGCACTTGATAAGCCACAGCGCAGGAGTGGAGAGAGAGAGAGAGAGAGAGAGAACACTTGAGAGAGAGAATATATGAGAAAGAGAATATATGGAAGAATATATGACAGAGATAATATGTGAGAAAGAGAAATACGAGAGAGAGAATGAAAGAGAACAGAAGAGAGAGAGAGAGAGAGAGAGAGAGAGAGAGAGAGAGGGAGACAGAGAGGGAGGGAGGAGAGAGAGGGAGGGAGACAGAGAGGGAGGGAGGAGAGAGAGGGAGGGAGAAGAGAGAGAGAGAGATAGAGAGAAAGAGAGATAGAGAGAGAGAGACAGACATACAGACAGACAGACAGACAGACAGACAGACAGTCAGACAGACAGTCAGACAGACAGACAGACCGACAGACAGACAGACTGACAGACAGAACGAACGAACGATCGAAAACTATTGCTGGAGCCTCCGGCCCATTGCAAAACGTAAGTTTTCCAAAAGTTATCCAAACAAACTTTGGTCGATACGAACTATGGAAAAAAAAAATCACAAACAAGGTCAAGACTGGCAACCAGTCATGCCAAGTTTTGCGCGTACGGAGGCAATAACGTCACTTTTTGCGAGCGAAAGTCCGAAATGTCTCTGGTTTTGTGTGTGTGTATGAGAGAGAGAGAGAGAGAGAGAGAGAGAGAGAGAGAGAGAGAGAGAGAGAGAGAGAACTGAACTGAACTGAACAGAACAGAACAGAACTGAACTGAACTGAACAACTTTTAATGTGTTGGCCACCGGCCTATTAGGGCCCTACATTGAAACGAACCGTGAACGAAACACGATTTATTTTCAAGAAGTTCTTCAAAAACTGGCAACCAGTTTCGGCAAATGCAACGCGAACAAGTGCATCGAATTAGTTCATGAAAAAGGTCATAATTCTGCGTGCAGCCCGTGAAGGTTGTCGCGTCGGCGACGTCCCGCTCGCAGCTGGCTTGTTTACACTGGCGGCATGGCATCCCTGCCGCGTTGGCGAACAGCTGATCTAGGCCGAAGTGCCGGTCGAGTGTCACTGGGTGACCTGAATGGTGACGACAGGATGGTCCTCTTGTCGGGTGCCTCGGGATTGTGTAGGGAACTGGCAGCAGTCCACGGAAGACATGAAGCTTGGTCGGTGACATTGCTCAAACTACAAACGTCCACAAATACTGGTCTCGAACGAGCACACTCGTTTCTCCAGGGCACGAGACATATTCCGAGACATCTCGCTCATCGCATTTTGGAGTGGAGATCAGAGGTCAAGGATGGCTGCGTGATGTCATCGGCCGACTTTTGAGAGCAAGTATTTCGTGCAGAAGCGCAGGCAGAAACAGTCTTTTTCATTACATCCATTTCGTCATTATTTGCTCGCGAAATTTTTTTCTAAATGCCTCTCTACTCACCCCTTTGTCGATGCTTCTGTACACGTTGTTGGTCCCGTGCTGGAGTCTTCTTTCGCCAAAAACCTCGTTTGTCGTTCGTAAGCAATGGCTGTCCGTCGCGCTGCCTAAATCTCAACACAATGACATTTCCTCGTTCACCTTCCACCTTCCAACTCATAAGAGACACACACACACACAGACAGAGAGAGAGAGAGAGAGAGAGAGAGAGAGAGAGAGAGAGAGAGAGAGAGAGAGAGAGAAGCAATCCAGAGTGACATATAAGCAGACGTGTGGAGACAGTGGCCCTGCAGAACAGATCCACTGGTTCGTGTGTTTCACGTCACAGTCTGGGTGAAGGCATTTCTTGTGTTGCACGTCACACATATTCCCACTATGTCTGGGTGCAGGCAGTACGTGCGTTCTACGTCGCACATAATCGCACTCTCAGTGAGAGTGCAGGGACTACGTGTGTTCCACGTCACACATAATCGCACTCTCAGTGTGAATGCAGGCAGTACGTGTGTTCCACGTCACACATGATCGCACTCTCAGTGTGAGTGCAGGCAGTACGTGTGTTCTACGTCACACATAATCGCACTCTCAGTCTGGGTGCAGGGACTACGTGTGTTCCACGTCACACATTCACACTCTCAGTCGGTGCAGGCAGTACGTGTGTTCCACGTCACACACATTCACACTCTCAGTCTGGGTGCAGGCGGTTCGTGTGTTCCACGTCACATACATTCACACTCTCAGTCTGGGTGCAGGCGGTTCGTGTGTTCCACGTCACATACATTCACACTCTGTCTGGGTGCAGGCAGTTCGTGTGTTCCACGTCACACACATTCACACTCTGTCTGGGTGCAGGCAGTTCGCGTGTTCCATGTCACATACATTCACACTCTCAGTCTGGGTGCAGGCAGTTCGTGTGTTCCACGTCACACATAATCGCACTCTGTGTGGGTGCAGACAAGTTTGAAGGGATGGGAAGTTCCTGTAAATACTTTTTTTTTTTTGCTTTTACCTGTCGTAGACGTTGAACCAAAGCTAACGACACAGGATTGCAGCCAGTATAACATCCCACATTGTCGAGATATTTAAATAAACCCAGATGTTCCCCGTCCCAGGGATAGAACCACGGCACTGCGCCTCGCGCATCGTCCAACCCCAAAGCATGCTCGCCCATCTCCGCCTGTCTAAAGACATGGTTTCAACAAGCGAGTAGAGGCTGAGGGGCTGACCGTGTACTCATGTAAGAGGGGCAGACACGTGTTCCCCGTCACACACATTCACACTCTCAGTCTGGGTGCAGACAGTGCCTGTTTTCTACGTCACACACATTCACACTCTGTGATGGTGCAGGCAGTTCGTGTGTTCCACGTCACACACATTCACACTCTCAGTCTGGGTACAGGCAATACGTGTGTTCCACGTCACACAAATTCACACTCTCAGTCTGGGTGCAGGCAGTACGTGTGTTCCACGTCACATACATTCACACACTCAGTCTGGGTGCAGGTAGTACGTGTGTTCCACGTCACACACATTCACACTCTCAGTCTGGGTGCAGGCAGTACGTGTGTTCCACGTCACACACATTCACACACTCAGTCTGGGTGCAGGCAGTTCGTGTGTTCCACGTCACACACATTCACACTCTCAGTCTGGATGCAGGCAGTACGTGTGTTCCACGTCACACACATTCACACTCTCAGTCTGGGTGCAGGCAGTACGTGTGTTCCACGTCACACACATTCACACTCTCAGTCTGGATGCAGGCAGTACGTGTGTTCCACGTCACACACATTCACACTCTCAGTCTGGGTGCAGGCAGTTCGTGTGTTCCACGTCACACACATTCACACTCTCAGTCTGGGTGCAGGCAGTACGTGTGTTCCACGTCACACACATTCACACTCTCAGTCTGGGTGCAGGCAGTGTCTGCCATCCAAATACCTTCTGTAGGAGAAAGCATTTAGAAGGACAGATGCGACAGGACTGATTGCGGGTGCTGTGTGTTGCAGCAGAGAGCACAGAGGACCGGACGCCCCGGTACCCAGGCACCCCCTCCACTCTGCCGCCAAGGCCCCCCTACTGGACAAGGCAAAACCCTGGTGAGAGGCACTCGGACACACAACATGTACGCAGACCAGACCAGACCAGACCAGACCAGATAAGACCAGACCAGACCAGAGCAGACCAGACCAGACCAGACCAGACCAGACGGACAGACTGTCAGACAGTCAGACAGTCAGACAGACACACAGACACACACACATACACATACACTTACACGCACACACACACACACACACACACACACACACACACACACACACACACACACACACACACACACACACTCACACACACAGAGACTGAGAGACAGATTGTGAGACTGAGAGACTGAAATATGGGAGTTCGATAGGTATTAGATCGATAGTTATTAGATCGATATATATATTTTTGGATCAGATTTGATTACATTTTATTAGATTTGAGTAGTTTTTATTAATTGATTAGATAGATTAGATAGATTAATGGATTATATAGATAACGTTATGTTTATCGCTGAACTCGGCGTCAGCTGTCACGTGTTGCTATATAGGTTGTAAAAGAGTTATTTACCCTTGAATAATAGATCGGTTCCCATCATGACACTGGCGGTCAGCTTGTTGCACTGCTCAGGAGAAAATAGCACACAACACACATCTCATCTCAGCTCATCTCAAGAGAAAATAGCACACAGCACACAGCTTAACTCAGGATTAAAGACAAACAGCACACAGCACAGCTCAGGAGTAAAGACACACAACACACAGCACACAGCTCAGCTCAGGAGTAAAGACACACAACACACAGCTCAGCTCAGGAGTAAAGACACACAACACACAGCTCAGCTCAGGAGTAAAGACACACAGCACACAGCTCAGGAGTAAAGACACACAGCACACAACACAGCTCAGAAGTAAAGACACACAACACACAGCTCATGAGAAGACACAAAGCACACAACACATAGCTCATATATCCTATTTTACAGCATAATAAAGTTTGTTGTTAGTTGAGAGAGATGCAGATATGTGTGTACGCTTTGTTGTTTATAATGAACCCGTGTGTTTGTGTCTGTAATTATGACTGAGTGAGTTATTGTGAAGTGCTGCGTGTATTACTATGAGCTGTGTGCTGTGTGTCTTTACTCCTGAGCTGAGCTGTGTGTTGTGTGTCTTTACTCCTGAGCTGAGCTGTGTGTTGTGTGTCTTTACTCCTGAGCTGAGCTGTGTGCTGTGTGTTGTGTGTCTTTACTCCTGAGCTGAGCTGTGTGCTGTGTGTCTTTACTCCTGAGCTAAGCTGTGTGCTGTGTGTCTTTACTCCTGAGATGAGCTGAGATGAGATGTGTGTTGTGTGCTATTTTCTCCTGAGCAGTGCAACAAGCTGACCGCCAGTGTCATGATGGGAACCGATCTATTATTCAAGGGTAAATAACTCTTTTACAACCTATATAGCAACACGTGACAGCTGACGCCGAGTTCAGCGAATAAACATAACGTTATCTATATAATCCATTAATCTATCTAATCTATCTAATCAATTAATAAAAACTACTCAAATCTAATAAAATGTAATCAAATCTGATCCAAAAATATATATATCGATCTAATAACTATCGATCTAATACCTATCGAACTCCCATATTTCAGTCTCTCAGTCTCACAATCTGTCTCTCAGTCTCTGTGTGTGTGAGTGTGTGTGTGTGTGTGTGTGTGTGTGTGTGTGTGTGTGTGTGTGTGTGTGTGTGTGTGTGTGTGTGCGTGTAAGTGTATGTGTATGTGTGTGTGTCTGTGTGTCTGTCTGACTGTCTGACTGTCTGACAGTCTGTCCGTCTGGTCTGGTCTGGTCTGGTCTGGTCTGCTCTGGTCTGGTCTGGTCTTATCTGGTCTGGTCTGGTCTGGTCTGGTCTGCGTACATGTTGTGTGTCCGAGTGCCTCTCACCAGGGTTTTGCCTTGTCCAGTAGGGGGGCCTTGGCGGCAGAGTGGAGGGGGTGCCTGGGTACCGGGGCGTCCGGTCCTCTGTGCTCTCTGCTGCAACACACAGCACCCGCAATCAGTCCTGTCGCATCTGTCCTTCTAAATGCTTTCTCCTACAGAAGGTATTTGGATGGCAGACACTGCCTGCACCCAGACTGAGAGTGTGAATGTGTGTGACGTGGAACACACGTACTGCCTGCACCCAGACTGAGAGTGTGAATGTGTGTGACGTGGAACACACGAACTGCCTGCACCCAGACTGAGAGTGTGAATGTGTGTGACGTGGAACACACGTACTGCCTGCATCCAGACTGAGAGTGTGAATGTGTGTGACGTGGAACACACGTACTGCCTGCACCCAGACTGAGAGTGTGAATGTGTGTGACGTGGAACACACGTACTGCCTGCATCCAGACTGAGAGTGTGAATGTGTGTGACGTGGAACACACGAACTGCCTGCACCCAGACTGAGTGTGTGAATGTGTGTGACGTGGAACACACGTACTGCCTGCACCCAGACTGAGAGTGTGAATGTGTGTGACGTGGAACACACGTACTACCTGCACCCAGACTGAGTGTGTGAATGTATGTGACGTGGAACACACGTACTGCCTGCACCCAGACTGAGAGTGTGAATTTGTGTGACGTGGAACACACGTATTGCCTGTACCCAGACTGAGAGTGTGAATGTGTGTGACGTGGAACACACGAACTGCCTGCACCATCACAGAGTGTGAATGTGTGTGACGTAGAAAACAGGCACTGTCTGCACCCAGACTGAGAGTGTGAATGTGTGTGACGGGGAACACGTGTCTGCCCCTCTTACATGAGTACACGGTCAGCCCCTCAGCCTCTACTCGCTTGTTGAAACCATGTCTTTAGACAGGCGGAGATGGGCGAGCATGCTTTGGGGTTGGACGATGCGCGAGGCGCAGTGTGCTCGCCGTCTGGTTCCCATAACTCACTCTGTGGCACGGGAGGAGAGACAAATCTTGGCTCGTCCTTATATTTAAAATTCGAAGTTCGTCCAATCGACATCACACAGAAATCTATATGTGGGGCATTATTGTTTGTACAGCGACCATAACAAAAACTACCTACCATCGCCACGCTGTATGCACACGTTAATAGAAGCTTTCTATGAACCACTTGAATACATCACTCTCTAATACAGGTCCAAAAGGCGGGCCATTGGTTACAAAACACAGGCTAAAGTGGACAAAAACAGACTGCACAAAAAAAAGTATTTACAGGAAACTTACCATGCCATTTCGAAAGCGTCGTCTGCACGCCCACTGAAACCCCCGCACCGAAGGAGGGATTGCGTATTATGTTGTGTACGTGAAAAACACGAACTGCATCTCCTGCACTCACATCGATAGCTGAGAAGCTACGATGCAAGTAGGTGACAGGAACACGCGGACAAGGCCTGACCCACCCCCGCCCAAATTAACACAACCGGTGTACCTGTAGGTTTTGTCTGGGCGCGACCACGCCGGGGCTGGTGATGGTGACCCACGCTTAGAACACACGAACTGCCTTTTGATACAAAAGCAAGAGTGGGAATGTATGTGACGTTGAACACACCGACGCGCCTGGTCTACCCCAGACTGAGGAAGTGGCGTGAAGTATGTGAGACGTGGAACCACACGAAACCGCCTGAAACCAGATTGATGAATTGTGAGAAGTGTGCGTGACGTGGAAAAACACGTACTGCCTGTTTAGCATCCGACGTTTGCATGAGAGTTGTGAATGTGTGGACGTGGAACACACGTTAGTACATGCAACCCAGCGCTGAGAGTAGCATTATGTGGACGTAGAACACACGTATTCTGCCTGCATCCAACAAGGAGGTGCGATCATGTGTGACGGGGAACACATGTACTGAACAAGCTGCAATCTACACAGAGGAGGCGATTTATGTGTGACGTGCGAACACACGTAGCCATGCAACTCTCACTGAGAGTGCGATTATGTGCGAACGTAGGTAGAAGCGCGTACTGCCAGCACACAGACATAGTGGGAATAGGTGCGACGTGCAACACAAGAAAGGCCTTCAACAGACTGTGACCGTGAAACACACGAACAGTGGATCTGTTCTGCAGAAGGCCAATGTCTCCACACGTCTGCTTATATTTGTCACTCTGGAAGTCTCTCTTCTCCTCTCTCTCTCTCTCTCC
>JAWQFJ010028367.1:2500-15995 GCA_034096865.1 Theodoxus fluviatilis
GGTGTCGGTGGTTGTTGTGACTCTTGACCGGTACTGTACTCCATGCACCTTAACGGTCCGTGTGATTCGGGTGTAATCTTAAGCTTAACGACGTTTATTGGCAGTATTACACCCGAATCACACATAGACCGCAGGGCGTGCCTTCGGATAACAACTCCTTCTACAGGTCCGCTCAGCCAAAATATGGACGATGTTCCCATATTATATTATGATAGTACATGGTATTGGGGATTGAAAACAACAAAGTTCCCTCTTCGATCGTATCTATTAAACAGTGAAAAATGACTTTTAAAAGTGCGAATTTGTATGATTCAAAACTATACAGGAGTTACTTCCCGTGACACATTTTCGTAGTTTTGGCCAATCAGAAATTAGGTCAGATTTACTGCGGAGATTTCACCATGGCAGCGTGTGCATGGGCCAATTGTAAACAGTGGCTACATCAAGCTTTTTAAACTTGAAAAATTCTATGAGGTAGGCTGTGTAGCATTTTAATAGTTCCTAGTGCTAGACTTGCATGCGTGGCGGCTATTATGCAGTCTAGGTGCAGCAGGTTGGGTTATACATAGTAGGGCTGTCTTTCCAGAAGTAGTCTAACGTACTAGCCTTGAAGTTGTCGACAGTGTTCGCAGATACGGCGTATTCACCCTTCTCAAAAAATCTCCTCGCAAATGACGTCACGTTATACGACGTCAAATGATGACGTCACAGATTTTGCAAAATGGAGTCTGTTGAATTGTTTTCATTGAAACACCAAAATGTAAAAAAGTCACTTTCTTTTCAAACCTCGATTCTGAAAATTTGATAATATTGAATGGGACCTCATTGACTGCGTGTCTGCTTCTCTGCTTGTCTGCATGTCTGCGTGTCTGCTTCTCTGCTTGTCTGCGTGTCTGCGTGTCTGCTTGTCTGCTTGTCTGTTTGTCTGTTTGTCTGTGTGTCTGCTTGTCTGCTTCTCCGCTTGTCTACGTGTCTGCGTGTCTTCTTGTCTGCTTGTCTGCTTGTCTGCGTGTCTGCTTGTCTGCTTGTCTGCTTGTCTGCGTGTCTGCTTGTCTGCGTGTCTGCTTGTCGGCGTGTCTGCGTGTCTGCTTGTCTGCTTGCTGTCTGCTTGTCTACGTGTCTGCGTGTCTTCTTGTCTGCTTGTCTGCTTGTCTGTCCGTCCACAGGTCTCCTCATCTCACTCATCCTTTCCTCCGTCCACAAGTCTCCTCATGTCACTCCTTCTGTCCTCCGTCTACAGGTCTCTTCATCTCACTCCTCCTGTCCTCCCTCCACAGGTCTCCTCATCTCACTCTTCCTGTCCTCCGTCCACAGGTCTCCTCATCTCACTCTTCCTGACGCCCTTCCCACAGCAGTTCTCCAGCAGCCTCGCGTGTCTGCTTGTCTGCTTGCCTGCTTGCCTGCTTCTCTGTGTGTCTGCTTGTCTGCTTGTCTGCTTCTCTGCTTGTCTGCTTCTCTGCTCGTCTGCTTCTCTGCTTGTCTGCTTCTCTGCTCGTCTGCTTGTCTGAGCGTCTGCGTGTCTGCTTGTCTGCGTGTCTGCGTGTCTGCTTGCCTGCTTGCCTGCTTCTCTGTGTGTCTGCTTGTCTGCTTGTCTGCGTGTCTGCATGTCTGCTTGTCTGCTTGTCTGCTTATTTGCTTGTCTGCTTGTCTGCTTGTCTGCGTGTCTGCGAGTCTGCGTGTCTGCTTGTCTGCTTATTTGCTTATTTGCTTGTCTGCTTGTCTGAGTGTCTGTGTGTCTGCTTCTCTGCTTGTCTGCTTGTCTGCTTATTTGCTTGTCTGCGTGTCTGCGAGTCTGCTTGTCTGCTTGTCTGCGTGTCTGCGTGTCTGCGTGTCTGCTTGTCTGCTTGTCTGCGTGTCTGCTTGTCTGCGTGTCTGCTTGTCTGCGTGTCTGCTTGTCTGCTTGTCTGCGTGTCTGCTTGTCTGCATGTCTGCTTGTCTGCGTGTCTGCATGTCTGCTTGTCTGCGTGTCTGCTTTTTGTCTTCTCTGCTTGTCTGCTTGCCTGCTTCTCTGCTTGTCTGCTTGTCTGCGTGTCTGCGTGTCTGCTTCTCTGCTTGTCTGCTTGTCTGCGTGTCTGCTTGTCTGCTTGTCTGCTTGTCTGCGTGTCTGCTTGTCTGCGTGTCTGCTTGTCGGCGTGTCTGCGTGTCTGCTTGTCTGCGTGTCTGCTTGTCTGTTTATCTGCTTGTCTGCTTGTCTCTTTGTCTGCTTGTCTGCTTGCTGTCTGCGTGTCTGCGTGTCTGCTTTTCTTCTTCTCTGCTTGTCTGCGTGTCTGCTTGTCTGCTTGTCTGCTTGTCTGCTTGTCTGCTTGTCTGCGTTTCTGCTTGTCTGCGTGTCTGCTTGTCTGTGTGTCTGCTTGCTGTCTGCTTGTCTGCGTGTTTGTTTCTCTGCTTGTCTGCTTGCTGTCTGCGTGTCTGCTTGTCTCTTTGTCTGCTTTTCTTCTTTTCTGCTTGTCTGCGTGTCTGCTTGTCTGCTTGTCTGCGTGTCTGCGTGTCTGCTTGTCTGCTTGCCTGTGTGTCTGCTTGCTGTCTGCTTGCTGTCTGCTTGTCTGCTTGTCTACCTATCTGCTTGACTGCTTGTCTGCTTGTCTGTTTTTCTGCTTCTCTGCTTGTCTGCTTGCCTGCTTTTCTGTTTGTTTGTGTGTCTGCTTGTCTGCGTGTTTGCTTGTCTGCTTGTCTGCTTGACTGCGTGTCTGCTTCTCTGCTTGTCTGCATGTCTGCGTGTCTGCTTCTCTGCTTGTCTGCGTGTCTGCGTGTCTGCTTGTCTGCTTGTCTGTTTGTCTGTTTGTCTGTGTGTCTGCTTGTCTGCTTCTCCGCTTGTCTACGTGTCTGCGTGTCTTCTTGTCTGCTTGTCTGCTTGTCTGCGTGTCTGCTTGTCTGCTTGTCTGCTTGTCTGCGTGTCTGCTTGTCTGCGTGTCTGCTTGTCGGCGTGTCTGCGTGTCTGCTTGTCTGCTTGCTGTCTGCTTGTCTACGTGTCTGCGTGTCTTCTTGTCTGCTTGTCTGCTTGTCTGTCCGTCCACAGGTCTCCTCATCTCACTCATCCTTTCCTCCGTCCACAAGTCTCCTCATGTCACTCCTTCTGTCCTCCGTCTACAGGTCTCTTCATCTCACTCCTCCTGTCCTCCCTCCACAGGTCTCCTCATCTCACTCTTCCTGTCCTCCGTCCACAGGTCTCCTCATCTCACTCTTCCTGACGCCCTTCCCACAGCAGTTCTCCAGCAGCCTCGCGTGTCTGCTTGTCTGCTTGCCTGCTTGCCTGCTTCTCTGTGTGTCTGCTTGTCTGCTTGTCTGCTTCTCTGCTTGTCTGCTTCTCTGCTCGTCTGCTTCTCTGCTTGTCTGCTTCTCTGCTCGTCTGCTTGTCTGAGCGTCTGCGTGTCTGCTTGTCTGCGTGTCTGCGTGTCTGCTTGCCTGCTTGCCTGCTTCTCTGTGTGTCTGCTTGTCTGCTTGTCTGCATGTCTGCTTGTCTGCGTGTCTGCTTGTCTGCTTATTTGCTTGTCTGCTTGTCTGCTTGTCTGCGTGTCTGCGAGTCTGCGTGTCTGCTTGTCTGCTTATTTGCTTATTTGCTTGTCTGCTTGTCTGAGTGTCTGCGTGTCTGCTTCTCTGCTTGTCTGCTTGTCTGCTTGTCTGCTTGTCTGCGTGTCTGCGTGTCTGCGTGTCTGCTTGTCTGCTTGTCTGCGTGTCTGCTTGTCTGCGTGTCTGCTTGTCTGCTTGTCTGCGTGTCTGCTTGTCTGCATGTCTGCTTGTCTGCGTGTCTGCATGTCTGCTTGTCTGCGTGTCTGCTTTTTGTCTTCTCTGCTTGTCTGCTTGCCTGCTTCTCTGCTTGTCTGCTTGTCTGCGTGTCTGCGTGTCTGCTTCTCTGCTTGTCTGCTTGTCTGCGTGTCTGCTTGTCTGCTTGTCTGCTTGTCTGCGTGTCTGCTTGTCTGCGTGTCTGCTTGTCGGCGTGTCTGCGTGTCTGCTTGTCTGCGTGTCTGCTTGTCTGTTTATCTGCTTGTCTGCTTGTCTCTTTGTCTGCTTGTCTGCTTGCTGTCTGCGTGTCTGCGTGTCTGCTTTTCTTCTTCTCTGCGTGTCTGCTTGTCTGCTTGTCTGCGTGTCTGCTTGTCTGCGTGTCTGCTTGTCTGCGTGTCTGCTTGTCTGCTTGTCTGCGTGTCTGCTTGTCTGCTTGTCTGCTTGTCTGCTTGTCTGCGTGTCTGCTTGTCTGCGTGTCTGCTTGTCTGCTTGTCTGCGTGTCTGCTTGTCTGCATGTCTGCTTGTCTGCGTGTCTGCATGTCTGCTTGTCTGCGTGTCTGCTTTTTGTCTTCTCTGCTTGTCTGCTTGCCTGCTTCTCTGCTTGTCTGCTTGTCTGCGTGTCTGCGTGTCTGCTTCTCTGCTTGTCTGCTTGTCTGCGTGTCTGCTTGTCTGCTTGTCTGCTTGTCTGCGTGTCTGCTTGTCTGCGTGTCTGCTTGTCGGCGTGTCTGCGTGTCTGCTTGTCTGCGTGTCTGCTTGTCTGTTTATCTGCTTGTCTGCTTGTCTCTTTGTCTGCTTGTCTGCTTGCTGCCTGCGTGTCTGCGTGTCTGCTTTTCTTCTTCTCTGCTTGTCTGCGTGTCTGCTTGTCTGCTTGTCTGCTTGTCTGCTTGTCTGCTTGTCTGCGTTTCTGCTTGTCTGCGTGTCTGCTTGTCTGTGTGTCTGCTTGCTGTCTGCTTGTCTGCGTGTTTGTTTCTCTGCTTGTCTGCTTGCTGTCTGCGTGTCTGCTTGTCTCTTTGTCTGCTTTTCTTCTTTTCTGCTTGTCTGCGTGTCTGCTTGTCTGCTTGTCTGCGTGTCTGCGTGTCTGCTTGTCTGCTTGCCTGTGTGTCTGCTTGCTGTCTGCTTGCTGTCTGCTTGTCTGCTTGTCTACCTATCTGCTTGACTGCTTGTCTGCTTGTCTGTTTTTCTGCTTCTCTGCTTGTCTGCTTGCCTGCTTTTCTGTTTGTTTGTGTGTCTGCTTGTCTGCGTGTTTGCTTGTCTGCTTGTCTGCTTGACTGCGTGTCTGCTTCTCTGCTTGTCTGCATGTCTGCGTGTCTGCTTCTCTGCTTGTCTGCGTGTCTGCGTGTCTGCTTGTCTGCTTGTCTGTTTGTCTGTTTGTCTGTGTGTCTGCTTGTCTGCTTCTCCGCTTGTCTACGTGTCTGCGTGTCTTCTTGTCTGCTTGTCTGCTTGTCTGCGTGTCTGCTTGTCTGCTTGTCTGCTTGTCTGCGTGTCTGCTTGTCTGCGTGTCTGCTTGTCGGCGTGTCTGCGTGTCTGCTTGTCTGCTTGCTGTCTGCTTGTCTACGTGTCTGCGTGTCTTCTTGTCTGCTTGTCTGCTTGTCTGTCCGTCCACAGGTCTCCTCATCTCACTCATCCTTTCCTCCGTCCACAAGTCTCCTCATGTCACTCCTTCTGTCCTCCGTCTACAGGTCTCTTCATCTCACTCCTCCTGTCCTCCCTCCACAGGTCTCCTCATCTCACTCTTCCTGTCCTCCGTCCACAGGTCTCCTCATCTCACTCTTCCTGACGCCCTTCCCACAGCAGTTCTCCAGCAGCCTCGCGTGTCTGCTTGTCTGCTTGCCTGCTTGCCTGCTTCTCTGTGTGTCTGCTTGTCTGCTTGTCTGCTTCTCTGCTTGTCTGCTTCTCTGCTCGTCTGCTTCTCTGCTTGTCTGCTTCTCTGCTCGTCTGCTTGTCTGAGCGTCTGCGTGTCTGCTTGTCTGCGTGTCTGCGTGTCTGCTTGCCTGCTTGCCTGCTTCTCTGTGTGTCTGCTTGTCTGCTTGTCTGCATGTCTGCTTGTCTGCGTGTCTGCTTGTCTGCTTATTTGCTTGTCTGCTTGTCTGCTTGTCTGCGTGTCTGCGAGTCTGCGTGTCTGCTTGTCTGCTTATTTGCTTATTTGCTTGTCTGCTTGTCTGAGTGTCTGCGTGTCTGCTTCTCTGCTTGTCTGCTTGTCTGCTTGTCTGCTTGTCTGCGTGTCTGCGTGTCTGCGTGTCTGCTTGTCTGCTTGTCTGCGTGTCTGCTTGTCTGCGTGTCTGCTTGTCTGCTTGTCTGCGTGTCTGCTTGTCTGCATGTCTGCTTGTCTGCGTGTCTGCATGTCTGCTTGTCTGCGTGTCTGCTTTTTGTCTTCTCTGCTTGTCTGCTTGCCTGCTTCTCTGCTTGTCTGCTTGTCTGCGTGTCTGCGTGTCTGCTTCTCTGCTTGTCTGCTTGTCTGCGTGTCTGCTTGTCTGCTTGTCTGCTTGTCTGCGTGTCTGCTTGTCTGCGTGTCTGCTTGTCGGCGTGTCTGCGTGTCTGCTTGTCTGCGTGTCTGCTTGTCTGTTTATCTGCTTGTCTGCTTGTCTCTTTGTCTGCTTGTCTGCTTGCTGTCTGCGTGTCTGCGTGTCTGCTTTTCTTCTTCTCTGCGTGTCTGCTTGTCTGCTTGTCTGCGTGTCTGCTTGTCTGCGTGTCTGCTTGTCTGCGTGTCTGCTTGTCTGCTTGTCTGCGTGTCTGCTTGTCTGCATGTCTGCTTGTCTGCGTGTCTGCATGTCTGCTTGTCTGCGTGTCTGCTTTTTGTCTTCTCTGCTTGTCTGCTTGCCTGCTTCTCTGCTTGTCTGCTTGTCTGCGTGTCTGCGTGTCTGCTTCTCTGCTTGTCTGCTTGTCTGCGTGTCTGCTTGTCTGCTTGTCTGCTTGTCTGCGTGTCTGCTTGTCTGCGTGTCTGCTTGTCGGCGTGTCTGCGTGTCTGCTTGTCTGCGTGTCTGCTTGTCTGTTTATCTGCTTGTCTGCTTGTCTCTTTGTCTGCTTGTCTGCTTGCTGCCTGCGTGTCTGCGTGTCTGCTTTTCTTCTTCTCTGCTTGTCTGCGTGTCTGCTTGTCTGCTTGTCTGCTTGTCTGCTTGTCTGCTTGTCTGCGTTTCTGCTTGTCTGCGTGTCTGCTTGTCTGTGTGTCTGCTTGCTGTCTGCTTGTCTGCGTGTTTGTTTCTCTGCTTGTCTGCTTGCTGTCTGCGTGTCTGCTTGTCTCTTTGTCTGCTTTTCTTCTTTTCTGCTTGTCTGCGTGTCTGCTTGTCTGCTTGTCTGCGTGTCTGCGTGTCTGCTTGTCTGCTTGCCTGTGTGTCTGCTTGCTGTCTGCTTGCTGTCTGCTTGTCTGCTTGTCTACCTATCTGCTTGACTGCTTGTCTGCTTGTCTGTTTTTCTGCTTCTCTGCTTGTCTGCTTGCCTGCTTTTCTGTTTGTTTGTGTGTCTGCTTGTCTGCGTGTTTGCTTGTCTGCTTGTCTGCTTGACTGCGTGTCTGCTTCTCTGCTTGTCTGCATGTCTGCGTGTCTGCTTCTCTGCTTGTCTGCGTGTCTGCGTGTCTGCTTGTCTGCTTGTCTGTTTGTCTGTTTGTCTGTGTGTCTGCTTGTCTGCTTCTCCGCTTGTCTACGTGTCTGCGTGTCTTCTTGTCTGCTTGTCTGCTTGTCTGCGTGTCTGCTTGTCTGCTTGTCTGCTTGTCTGCGTGTCTGCTTGTCTGCGTGTCTGCTTGTCGGCGTGTCTGCGTGTCTGCTTGTCTGCTTGCTGTCTGCTTGTCTACGTGTCTGCGTGTCTTCTTGTCTGCTTGTCTGCTTGTCTGTCCGTCCACAGGTCTCCTCATCTCACTCATCCTTTCCTCCGTCCACAAGTCTCCTCATGTCACTCCTTCTGTCCTCCGTCTACAGGTCTCTTCATCTCACTCCTCCTGTCCTCCCTCCACAGGTCTCCTCATCTCACTCTTCCTGTCCTCCGTCCACAGGTCTCCTCATCTCACTCTTCCTGACGCCCTTCCCACAGCAGTTCTCCAGCAGCCTCGCGTGTCTGCTTGTCTGCTTGCCTGCTTGCCTGCTTCTCTGTGTGTCTGCTTGTCTGCTTGTCTGCTTCTCTGCTTGTCTGCTTCTCTGCTCGTCTGCTTCTCTGCTTGTCTGCTTCTCTGCTCGTCTGCTTGTCTGAGCGTCTGCGTGTCTGCTTGTCTGCGTGTCTGCGTGTCTGCTTGCCTGCTTGCCTGCTTCTCTGTGTGTCTGCTTGTCTGCTTGTCTGCATGTCTGCTTGTCTGCGTGTCTGCTTGTCTGCTTATTTGCTTGTCTGCTTGTCTGCTTGTCTGCGTGTCTGCGAGTCTGCGTGTCTGCTTGTCTGCTTATTTGCTTATTTGCTTGTCTGCTTGTCTGAGTGTCTGCGTGTCTGCTTCTCTGCTTGTCTGCTTGTCTGCTTGTCTGCTTGTCTGCGTGTCTGCGTGTCTGCGTGTCTGCTTGTCTGCTTGTCTGCGTGTCTGCTTGTCTGCGTGTCTGCTTGTCTGCTTGTCTGCGTGTCTGCTTGTCTGCATGTCTGCTTGTCTGCGTGTCTGCATGTCTGCTTGTCTGCGTGTCTGCTTTTTGTCTTCTCTGCTTGTCTGCTTGCCTGCTTCTCTGCTTGTCTGCTTGTCTGCGTGTCTGCGTGTCTGCTTCTCTGCTTGTCTGCTTGTCTGCGTGTCTGCTTGTCTGCTTGTCTGCTTGTCTGCGTGTCTGCTTGTCTGCGTGTCTGCTTGTCGGCGTGTCTGCGTGTCTGCTTGTCTGCGTGTCTGCTTGTCTGTTTATCTGCTTGTCTGCTTGTCTCTTTGTCTGCTTGTCTGCTTGCTGTCTGCGTGTCTGCGTGTCTGCTTTTCTTCTTCTCTGCTTGTCTGCGTGTCTGCTTGTCTGCTTGTCTGCTTGTCTGCTTGTCTGCTTGTCTGCGTTTCTGCTTGTCTGCGTGTCTGCTTGTCTGTGTGTCTGCTTGCTGTCTGCTTGTCTGCGTGTTTGTTTCTCTGCTTGTCTGCTTGCTGTCTGCGTGTCTGCTTGTCTCTTTGTCTGCTTTTCTTCTTTTCTGCTTGTCTGCGTGTCTGCTTGTCTGCTTGTCTGCGTGTCTGCGTGTCTGCTTGTCTGCTTGCCTGTGTGTCTGCTTGCTGTCTGCTTGTCTGCTTGTCTACCTATCTGCTTGTCTGCTTGTCTGCTTGTCTGTTTTTCTGCTTCTCTGCTTGTCTGCTTGCCTGCTTTTCTGTTTGTTTGTGTGTCTGCTTGTCTGCGTGTTTGCTTGTCTGCTTGTCTGCTTGACTGCGTGTCTGCTTCTCTGCTTGTCTGCATGTCTGCGTGTCTGCTTCTCTGCTTGTCTGCGTGTCTGCGTGTCTGCTTGTCTGCTTGTCTGTTTGTCTGTTTGTCTGTGTGTCTGCTTGTCTGCTTCTCCGCTTGTCTACGTGTCTGCGTGTCTTCTTGTCTGCTTGTCTGCTTGTCTGCGTGTCTGCTTGTCTGCTTGTCTGCTTGTCTGCGTGTCTGCTTGTCTGCGTGTCTGCTTGTCTACGTGTCTGCGTGTCTTCTTGTCTGCTTGTCTTCTTGTCTGCGTATCTGCGTGTCTGCTTGTCTGCTTGCTGTCTGCTTGTCTGCGTGTCTGCTTGTTTGCTTGTCTGCTTGACTGTGTGTCTTCTTTTCTGCGTGTCTGCTTGCTGTCTGCTTGTCTGCTTGTCTACCTATCTGCTTGTCTGCTTGTCTGCGTGTCTGCTTGTCTGCGTGTCTGCTTGTCTGTGTGTCTGCGTGTCTGCGTGTCTGTGTGTCTGCTGGTCTGCGTGTCTGCGTGTCTGCGTGTCTGCGTGTCTGCATGTCTGTGTGTCTGCTTGCTGTCTGTTTGTCTGCGTGTCTGCGTGTCTGCTTGTCTGTGTGTCTGCGTGTCTGCGTGTCTGTGTGTCTGCTTGTCTGCGTGTCTGCGTGTCTGCGTGTTTGCATGTCTGTGTGTCTGCTTCCTGTCTGTTTGTCTGCTTGTCTGTGTGTCTGCGTGTCTGCGTGTCTGCGTGTCTGTGTGTCTGCTTGTTTGCGTGTCTGCGTGTCTGTGTGTCTGCGTGTCTGTGTGACTGCTTGTCTGCGTGTCTGTGTGTCTGCTTGTCTGCGTGTCTGCGTGTCTGTGTGTCTGCGTGTCTGTGTGTCTGCTTGCTGTCTGTTTGTCTGCTTGTCTGTGTGTCTGCGTGTCTGCGTGTCTGTGTGTCTGTGTGTCTGCTTGCTGTCTGTTTGTCTGCTTGTCTGCTTGTCTGCGTGTCTGCGTGTCTGTGTGTCTGCTTGTCTGTGTGTCTGCTTGTCTGTGTGTCTGTGTGTCTGCTTGCTGTCTGTTTGTCTGCTTGTCTGTTTGTCTGCGTGTCTGCGTGTCTGTGTGTCTGCCTGTGTGCGTGTCTGCTTGTCTGCTTGTCTGTGTGTCTGCGTGTCTGTGTGTCTGTGTGTCTGTGTGTCTGCTTGCTGTCTGTTTGTCTGCTTGTCTGCTTGTCTGCGTGTCTGCGTGTCTTTGTGTCTGCTTGTCTGTGTGTCTGCGTGTCTGTGTGTCTGCTTGTCTGCGTGTCTGCCTGTCTGCGTGTCTGCATGTCTGTGTGTCTGTGTGTCTGTGTGTCTGCTTGCTGTCTGTTTGTCTGCTTGTCTGCTTGTCTGCGTGTCTGCGTGTCTGTGTGTCTGCTTGTCTGTTTGTCTGCTTGTCTGCGTGTCTGCCTGTCTGCGTGTCTGCATGTCTGTGTGTCTGCTTGCTGTATGTTTGTCTGCTTGTCTGTGTGTCTGCGTGTCTGCGTGTCTGTGTGTCTGCTTGTCTGCGTGTCTGCGTGTCTGTGTGTCTGCTTGTCTGCGTATCTGTGTGTCTGCTTGTCTGCGTGTCTGCGTGTCTGTGTGTCTGCGTGTCTGTGTGTCTGTTTGTCTGTTTGTCTGTGTGTCTGTGTGTCTGTGTGTCTGTTTGTCTGCTTGTCTGCGTGTCTGCGTGTCTGCGTGTCTGCTTGTCTGCGTGCCTGTGTGTCTGTTTGTCTGTTTGTCTGCTTGTCTGCGTGTCTGTGTGTCTGCTTGTCTGCGTGTCTGTGTGTCTGCTTGTCTGCTTGTCTGCGTGTCTGCGTGTCTGCGTGTCTGTGTGTCTGCGTGTCTGTGTGTCTGCTTGTCTGCGTGTCTGCGTGTCTGTGTGTCTGCGTGTCTGCGTGTCTGTGTGTCTGCTTGTCTGCTTGTCTGTGTGTCTGTGTGTCTGCTTGTCTGCTTGTCTGCGTGTCTGCGTGTCTGCGTGTCTGTGTGTCTGCATGTCTGTGTGTCTGCGTGTCTGCATGTCTGCGTGTCTGTGTGTCTGCTTGTCTGCGTGTCTGTGTGTCTGCTTGTCTGCGTGTCTGTGTGTCTGCTTGTCTGCGTGTCTGTGTGTCTGTGTGTCTGCTTGTCTGCTTGTCTGCATGTCTGTGTGTCTGCGTGTCTGTGTGTCTGTGTGTCTGCGTGTCTGTGTGTCTGCTTGTCTGCGTGTCTGTGTGTCTGCTTGTCTGCTTGTCTGCGTGTCTGTGTGTCTGCGTGTCTGTGTGTCTGTGTGTCTGCGTGTCTGTGTGTCTGCTTGTCTGCGTGTCTGTGTGTCTGCTTGTCTGTGTGTCTGCGTGTCTGTGTCTGCGTGTCTGTGTGTCTGCTTGTCTGCGTGTCTGCTTGTCTGCTTGTCTGCATGTCTGTTTGTCTGCGTGTCTGTGTTTCTGTGTGTCTGCGTGTCTGTGTGTCTGCTTGTCTGCGTGTCTGTGTGTCTGCTTGTCTGTGTGTCTGCCTGTGTGCGTGTCTGTGTGTCTGCGTGTCTGTGTGTCTGCTTGTCTGTGTGTCTGCCTGTGTGCGTGTCTGCTTGTCTGCATGTCTGTTTGTCTGCTTGTCTGCGTGTATGCTTGTCTTCGTGTCTGCTTGTCTGCTTGTCTGCGTGTCTGCGTGTCTGTCTGTCTGCTTGTCTGCGTGTCTGCGTGTCTGTCTGTCTGCTTGTCTGCAAGGTGCACCCAGCTTTCTGCCTGGGTGCTACTGAGACAAGACCCCTCTACACTTCGTCCATCTCCCCTTTCAACCCCCTCCCATATCCCCACCCCGCATCCACCCCACCACACCCTTCTGTCCTTCAGGTTTTTCTTGTTCGTAGCGGCAACATTCGGGTTTTCGATTGGGCTTCCAAACTGACACATGGCGATTATTTTCCTTTGCCCACTGTTGACCAAAAGACAAGAAGATCGCTCTTCATACTCGCGACGACGTTGTGCTCGTGGTTTTTGCTCCAAGAGATTTGAGTTTGCATATGTCATATTTCTGGTGAATGTTCTCCATCATCCGTGAATTTTTTTCTCTCTCTTTTGCAGACTGTGGATCAGGAAGAACAAACCCTCCAGTTCAGTTTTTTTAAGTGGAAGGGAGGGGGGTGTCGAATGAAACTTCGAAAAGTTTCCGCAAGCACCCAGGTGAAAAGAACGTAAACATGATAAGAATTGATTCAGGGAAATAGCCATAATAGATAACAATAAAAACCGCTGGCGCTGAACCTCCAGGTTTTGGCATTTAAGAAAAGATTGGGTTCGAACCCGCAACCTCTCGAGAAAAGAGGGGGAAAACACACATAAAAACACAACAAAACCACAACCTCTCGAAAAAAGAGAAGAAAAAAAAAAGTTTCAGCGCAGAATTAAACCTGGTCATGCATGACCAAGAGTCGAACGCTCTACCAGCTGAGCCATTAGAGAATTGCAATGACGGAGTGTTTGTAAAGCATGTAAATCCATTTCTAAGCTATCGGCCCAGGAACAATCAACCATATATTTTAAACATGATGGATAGGTTCAGGAAGCTCCTATTATGACATGCTTTGCTTTCCTTTGGCATGTCATAGACGCTGAATTAACACTCACACAGTCACACAGAGGAGGAAGTGTATTATAGATGTTCAACCCAGACATGTGCATTCGTACTCATTCAGTGATTCACGCACACACCGTGTGTGGTTACCGTGGTTACGTTGTGTTTTCTTCGCGTAGACACTGATCTATATATAAATACGTGGAGTAGATACAGACCTGTGCACTTGTATGATAAAATCGTAATTTTTACGATTTTCGCCTGGCATGAAACGATAAAATCGTAATTTTTACGATTTTCGCCTGGCATGAAAAATCTTCTGATTTTTCACTCTACGGACCGGCATTACTTTTTTCTGTACAATTTCGGCCAGTTTCGGCAATTGCCGCGCTCGCCTTCGTGGTCCGCCAGTGGCAAGCGCGGCAATTGTCGTTTCAGACACCACGTGCGTTCTGACTCTCTCCAAAGTACAAGCCTATCATATAACTCTACGTTTACTGACTCCAGTTCATGCAGAAGAGGTTTCTCTACAGTCTTCAGCTTGGCCAATCAAAAATCAGAGCGATTTTATGTGCGGTATAGTAGAAATTATGGGCTATCCAGAGGGTGGAAGTGGACGCTCGAGGCAACATGTCGCGATCGCGAAATCTGTTTGAGGATTTTAATCCTTCAGCTGCCGAAGATGAAGATGATGAGGAAACTTTAGATGAAGTGATCAGGCAAGCTGTAATTAGCTCAAGAATGCCGACCTCTCAAGCTGCGAGTGATCGAGAGGTGGGAGAGGATGACAGTGAGGGTTGGATGCGAACAGCTGATGAGTGATGATCCGCTAATTGCGCCGTTCACGGGCGAGTCGTTTAAATCTTACGATTTCGATCTAAAACTGTGTAAAAGGTTACCCATAATTTCTGCTGTTACGTCAATTGAAATGTAGAGACAGAGAGTCGACACACAGATATAATTCT
>JAWQFJ010028368.1:0-10758 GCA_034096865.1 Theodoxus fluviatilis
CACTTAGCCTCCATAAATCCATTTTCTCATCTGCTCTGGCAAGGTTTTAAAAAACTGTTTTCTGCTGAGTTGAAATGTGGTTGTCTCATAGACTGATAGAGAATGTCTCATTTGTTATCTTTTGTAGTAACACAATTGAGTGTCTGATGTTTGTTTTCTATGAGGCTTAATTTATGACATTTTATTATGCATATATGCTTGCTAATTTGACATTTTATTATGCATATGCGGGCTAATTTGACATTTTATTATGCATATGCTTGCTAATTTGACATTTTATTATGCATATGCTTGCTAATTTGACATCTTTATGGGGTGGGATGGAATGGGGAATCATATAAAGTTTTTTACATTGGCATTTAAGTATTTGTTTGGAGATTGATTTGCGAATATATTGGAACAATACTAAGTTGTTATGTAACACCAAGCTTTTTAACTGAACATTGTGTCATTTTGCACACCATGTAAGTAACAATATTAGTGTTAACACACTTCTGATGAAGACTTTCATGTTAATGTGATATTAAAGAAAAAAAAGGATGTCAGCAGAAAGTAAAACTTAAAAAATCCTATGTTTAATGAAGAAAAAAATGGTGGTAGACCTTTGGACTACAACTGAAATGCTTTCTATGCTAATCAAAAATATATTTTTTTTATATCTCCTGCCAACTTATCATGGGGTTTTATTGCATAGGGTAGTCTTCTTGTCCAGTTTTACAGGACATTAATTTGATGATGTTTCCCGCGAACAGGTGATAAGATATTCAGCATTGGGGACCCAGAGAGGGTCAGAGAAGTGGTCACGGAATGGGAGAAAGTTCACGTCATCCTGAAGCATTTCCACCAGGACGCCGCTGGAAACCACGTTGGCCTGAGATCCACTCTGGATAGGATCAGACTGCACTACCAGTGGCTAGGAATGACCAAAGACATCATGACCTATGTAAGTACTGACTCTGGCTAAGTTTGGTGCCGTCCCTATACTTTTTTGGTTGCTGGAAAATAAAAACCGCTGGCGCTGAACCTCCAGGTTTTAGCATGAAAAAAAACACAACAACAACAACAAAAAAGATACGGGTTCGAACCCGCAACCTTTCGAGAAAAAGGGGGGAGAAAAGTAAGGTTCGAACCTGCAACCTCTCACGTGTACAGCAACGGGTGGGGTGGCTCTCTCTCTCTCTCTCTCTCTCTCTCTCTCTCTCTCTCTCTCTCTCTCTCTCTCTCTCTCTCTCTCTCTCTCTCTCTCTCTCTCTCTCTCTCTCTCTCTCTCTCATACCATACACACATTTTAAGAAAAGCTTCTGTGCGGATTCGAACCCGTACGCGCATCCCCTACAACCAAACATGTCCCAGCGACAAAAAAATATTCTACGCGCTACCGAGTGAGCTAATCCATAAAGCTGTGAGGACCTCCAGTAAACCTGGAGGGATAAAAAAATCCTTCTTTCTCCTTCACCAATGTTCAATCTCCTCTAAATTACGTCACGTTATCGACATCAAATGATTACGTCACACATGCCAAAACTTCCCTTGAGTTGGGACAGAGTTCCGTCCCTTGCCTTTGCAACACCAAAACGTAAAAAAGTCACTTTTTTTTCAAACCTCGATTCTGAAAATTTGATACATTCAATCAGACCTAACTTCCAGTAATTGTGCAAAATGTCAAGGAAATCCGTCCGGTAGTTTTTGAGATATCAGCCGTTAAGTCGGGACGACAGACAGACACACATATTTCAATAAACCCAGATTTCTCCATCCCAGGGATAGAACCACGGCACTGCGCCTCGCACATCGACCAACCCCAAAGCATGGCCGCCTACCTCCGCCTGTCAAAGACATGGTAGATGATGACTGGCAGTTTGAGAGTGACAGAATATGCTAATTGGCTTCTTTGTGCATAATTTTTGTTAAAATCAGTCATAACAAAGGGTCTTCATCTGCAACCTGGATGTGCAGTAGAAAAATGGTAAAAGTCAGGAAATGGAAGAGAATTAAGTGGAAAGGCACCAACTGTACATGGCTAGGACCTCCAGCAGTTGCTGCAGGACAAACATGTCGTGGCAAAATTTCAGGCTCCATATAGAAGTGTTCTGAGAAAGTCTTTTGACTTCCTTATACTACATTCTGTGCAAGAGCAGTTCTATCATGAGAACAGATTCTGAATAATAGGGTAATTTGCTGAGATCTACCATTACAGACACTGGATTGAAGCAGTCACTGCAGGACAAACATGTCGAGGCAAAATTTCAGGCTCCATATAGAAGTGTTCTGAGAAAGTCTTTTGACTTCCTTATGCTACATTCTGTGAAAGCACAGATCTATCATGAGAACAGATTCTGAATAATAGGGTAACTTGCTGAGATCTACCATTTCAGACACTGGATTGAAGCAGTTGCTGCAGGATAAACATGTCGGGGCAAAATTTCAGGCTCCATATAGAAATGTTCTGAGAAAGTCTTTTGACTTCCTTATGCTACATTCTGTGCAAGAGCAGTTCTATCATGAGAACAGATTCTGAATAATAGGGTAATTTGCTGAGATCTACCATTACAGACACTGGATTGAAGCAGTCACTGCAGGACAAACATGTCGAGGCAAAATTTCAGGCTCCATATAGAAGTGTTCTGAGAAAGTCTTTTGACTTCCTTATGCTACATTCTGTGCAAGAGCAGTTCTCTCATGAGAACAGATTCTGAATAATAGGGTAACTTGCTGAGATCTACCATTTCAGACACTGGATTGAAGCAGTTGCTGCAGGATAAACATGTCGGGGCAAAATTTCAGGCTCCATATAGAAATGTTCTGAGAAAGTCTATTGACTTCCTTATGCTACATTCTGTGCAAGAGCAGTTCTCTCATGAGAACAGATTCTGAATAATAGGTTAATTTGCTGAGATCTACCATTACAGAAACTGGATTGAAGCAGTCACTGCAGGACAAACATGTCGGGGCAAAATTTCAGGATTCATAGAAGTGTTCTGAGAAAGTCTTTTGACTTCCTTATGCTACATTCTGTGCAAGAGCAGTTCTATCATGAGAACAGATTCTGAATAATAGGGTAACTTGCTGAGATCTACCATTACAGACACTGGATTGAAGCAGTCACTGCAGGACAAACATGTCGGGGCAAAATTTCAGGATTCATAGAAGTGTTCTGAGAACGTCTTTTGACTTCCTTATGCTACATTCTGTGCAAGAGCAGTTCTATCATGAGAACAGATTCTGAATAATAGGGTAATTTGCTGAGATCTACCATTACAGACACTGGATTGAAGCAGTCACTGCAGGACAAACATGTCGAGGCAAAATTTCAGGCTCCATATAGAAGTGTTCTGAGAAAGTCTTTTGACTTCCTTATGCTACATTCTGTGAAAGCACAGATCTATCATGAGAACAGATTCTGAATAATAGGGTAACTTGCTGAGATCTACCATTACAGACACTGGATTGAAGCAGTCACTGCAGGACAAACATGTTGGGGCAAAATTTCAGGCTCCATACAGAAGTGTTCTGAGAAAGTCTTTTGACTTCCTTATGCTACATTCTGTGCAAGAGCAGTTCTATCATGAGAACAGATTCTGAATAATAGGGTAATTTGCTGAGATCTACCATTACAGAAACTGGATTGAAGCAGTCACTGCAGGACAAACATGTCGGGGCAAAATTTCAGGATTCATAGAAGTGTTCTGAGAACGTCTTTTGACTTCCTTATGCTACATTCTGTGCAAGAGCAGTTCTATCATGAGAACAGATTCTGAATAATAGGGTAATTTGCTGAGATCTACCATTACAGACACTGGATTGAAGCAGTCACTGCAGGACAAACATGTCGGGGCAAAATTTCAGGATTCATAGAAGTGTTCTGAGAACGTCTTTTGACTTCCTTATGCTACATTCTGTGCAAGAGCAGTTCTATCATGAGAACAGATTCTGAATAATAGGGTAACTTGCTGAGATCTACCATTACAGAAACTGGATTGAAGCAGTCACTGCAGGACAAACATGTCGGGGCAAAATTTCAGGATTCATAGAAGTGTTCTGAGAACGTCTTTTGACTTCCTTATGCTACATTCTGTGCAAGAGCAGTTCTATCATGAGAACAGATTCTGAATAATAGGGTAACTTGCTGAGATCTACCATTACAGACACTGGATTGAAGCAGTCACTGCAGGACAAACATGTCGGGGCAAAATTTCAGGATTCATAGAAGTGTTCTGAGAAAGTCTTTTGACTTCCTTATGCTACATTCTGTGCAAGAGCAGTTTTATCATGAGAACAGATTCTGAATAATAGGGGTAATTTGCTGAGATCTACCATTACAGACACTGGATTGAAGCAGTCACTGCAGGACAAACATGTCGGGGCAAAATTTCAGGATTCATAGAAGTGTTCTGAGAAAGTCTTTTGACTTCCTTATGCTACATTCTGTGCAAGAGCAGTTCTATCATGAGAACAGATTCTGAATAATAGGGTAATTTGCTGAGATCTACCATTACAGAAACTGGATTGAAGCAGTCACTGCAGGACAAACATGTTGGGGCAAAATTTCAGGCTTCATACAGAAGTGTTCTGAGAAAGTCTTTTGACTTCCTTATGCTACATTCTGTGCAAGAGCAGTTCTATCATGAGAACAGATTCTGAATAATAGGGTAATTTGCTGAGATCTACCATTACAGAAACTGGATTGAAGCAGTCACTGCAGGACAAACATGTTGGGGCAAAATTTCAGGCTCCATACAGAAGTGTTCTGAGAAAGTCTTTTGACTTCCTTATGCTACATTCTGTGCAAGAGCAGTTCTATCATGAGAACAGATTCTGAATAATAGGGTAATTTGCTGAGATCTACCATTACAGACACTGGATTGAAGCAGTTGCTGCAGGACAAACATGTCGGGGCAAAATTTCAGGCTCCATATAGAAGTGTTCTGAGAAAGTCTTTTGACTTCCTTATGCTACATTCTGTGCAAGAGCAGTTCTATCATGAGAACAGATTCTGAATAATAGGGTAATTTGCTGAGATCTACCATTACAGACACTGGATTGAAGCAGTCACTGCAGGACAAACATGTCGGGGCAAAATTTCAGGATTCATAGAAATGTTCTGAGAAAGTCTTTTGACTTCCTTATGCTACATTCTGTGCAAGAGCAGTTCTCTCATGAGAACAGATTCTGAATAATAGGGTAATTTGCTGAGATCTACCATTACAGACACTGGATTGAAGCAGTCACTGCAGGACAAACATGTCGGGGCAAAATTTCAGGATTCATAGAAGTGTTCTGAGAAAGTCTTTTGACTTCCTTATGCTACATTCTGTGCAAGAGCAGTTCTATCATGAGAACAGATTCTGAATAATAGGGTAACTTGCTGAGATCTACCATTACAGACACTGGATTGAAGCAGTCACTGCAGGACAAACATGTCGGGGCAAAATTTCAGGATTCATAGAAGTGTTCTGAGAACGTCTTTTGACTTCCTTATGCTACATTCTGTGCAAGAGCAGTTCTATCATGAGAACAGATTCTGAATAATAGGGTAATTTGCTGAGATCTACCATTACAGACACCGGATTGAAGCAGTCACTGCAGGACAAACATGTCGAGGCAAAATTTCAGGCTCCATATAAAAGTGTTCTGAGAAAGTCTTTTGACTTCCTTATGCTACATTCTGTGAAAGCACAGATCTATCATGAGAACAGATTCTGAATAATAGGGTAACTTGCTGAGATCTACCATTTCACACACTGGATTGAAGCAGTCACTGCAGGACAAACATGTTGGGGCAAAATTTCAGGCTCCATACAGAAGTGTTCTGAGAAAGTCTTTTGACTTCCTTATGCTACATTCTGTGCAAGAGCAGTTCTATCATGAGAACAGATTCTGAATAATAGGGTAATTTGCTGAGATCTACCATTACAGAAACTGGATTGAAGCAGTCACTGCAGGACAAACATGTCGGGGCAAAATTTCAGGATTCATAGAAGTGTTCTGAGAACGTCTTTTGACTTCCTTATGCTACATTCTGTGCAAGAGCAGTTCTATCATGAGAACAGATTCTGAATAATAGGGTAATTTGCTGAGATCTACCATTACAGACACTGGATTGAAGCAGTCACTGCAGGACAAACATGTCGGGGCAAAATTTCAGGATTCATAGAAGTGTTCTGAGAACGTCTTTTGACTTCCTTATGCTACATTCTGTGCAAGAGCAGTTCTATCATGAGAACAGATTCTGAATAATAGGGTAACTTGCTGAGATCTACCATTACAGAAACTGGATTGAAGCAGTCACTGCAGGACAAACATGTCGGGGCAAAATTTCAGGATTCATAGAAGTGTTCTGAGAACGTCTTTTGACTTCCTTATGCTACATTCTGTGCAAGAGCAGTTCTATCATGAGAACAGATTCTGAATAATAGGGTAATTTGCTGAGATCTACCATTACAGAAACTGGATTGAAGCAGTCACTGCAGGACAAACATGTTGGGGCAAAATTTCAGGCTCCATACAGAAGTGTTCTGAGAAAGTCTTTTGACTTCCTTATGCTACATTCTGTGCAAGAGCAGTTCTATCATGAGAACAGATTCTGAATAATAGGGTAATTTGCTGAGATCTACCATTACAGAAACTGGATTGAAGCAGTCACTGCAGGACAAACATGTTGGGGCAAAATTTCAGGCTCCATACAGAAGTGTTCTGAGAAAGTCTTTTGACTTCCTTATGCTACATTCTGTGCAAGAGCAGTTCTATCATGAGAACAGATTCTGAATAATAGGGTAATTTGCTGAGATCTACCATTACAGACACTGGATTGAAGCAGTTGCTGCAGGACAAACATGTCGGGGCAAAATTTCAGGCTCCATATAGAAGTGTTCTGAGAAAGTCTTTTGACTTCCTTATGCTACATTCTGTGCAAGAGCAGTTCTATCATGAGAACAGATTCTGAATAATAGGGTAATTTGCTGAGATCTACCATTACAGACACTGGATTGAAGCAGTCACTGCAGGACAAACATGTCGGGGCAAAATTTCAGGATTCATAGAAATGTTCTGAGAAAGTCTTTTGACTTCCTTATGCTACATTCTGTGCAAGAGCAGTTCTCTCATGAGAACAGATTCTGAATAATAGGGTAATTTGCTGAGATCTACCATTACAGAAACTGGATTGAAGCAGTCACTGCAGGACAAACATGTCGGGGCAAAATTTCAGGATTCATAGAAGTGTTCTGAGAAAGTCTTTTGACTTCCTTATGCTACATTCTGTGCAAGAGCAGTTCTATCATGAGAACAGATTCTGAATAATAGGGTAACTTGCTGAGATCTACCATTACAGAAACTGGATTGAAGCAGTCACTGCAGGACAAACATGTCGGGGCAAAATTTCAGGATTCATAGAAATGTTCTGAGAAAGTCTTTTGACTTCCTTATGCTACATTCTGTGCAAGAGCAGTTCTATCATGAGAACAGATTCTGAATAATAGGGTAACTTGCTGAGATCTACCATTACAGACACGGATTGAAGCAGTCACTGCAGGACAAACATGTCGGGGCAAAATTTCAGGCTCCATACAGAAGTGTTCTGAGAAAGTCTTTTGACTTCCTTATGCTACATTCTGTGCAAGAGCAGTTCTATCATGAGAACAGATTCTGAATAATAGGGTAATTTGCTGAGATCTACCATTACAGACACGGATTGAAGCAGTCACTGCACTTCCGATACATGAGGTAGCTGAGTTTCCTTGTTGCTGGTCAAGCCACAATGAAAAGTGCTCATCATTCAGTTATAAATAGAAATATTCATCTTGTATCTCACAATGGAAAGAACTGACACATATCCTGTATTATGATTTATGTTGTATGTCAAAACCACACAATCTGCTCATTGACCCATACCGTGGCAATTGCATACTGATACGCGCTACCCTGTCCATGCAGGCCTGTCGTGGCAGGCACATACTGGAACGCGCCTAGTTGCATACTGATACGCGCTACCCTGTCCATGCAGGCCTGTCGTGGCAGGCACATACTGGAACGCGCCTAGTTGCATACTGATATGTGCCAGATGCCCTGTCTGTTGTCTTCATAGATAAGATATATGATTCGCAATGGAACTTTCAGTGGATGGTTTCTTTGTTTATATAAGTGGTCAGATGATGAAACTATCATGGAAACTTTTTTTAAGAAATAAAAAAAGGGAATTGATATGTATAATCGTGCTTGACCAATTAAACATGCAAAAAATTAGCATATTTTCTATTTTTAAAAATTCATCAATAACGTATTATGTAGACTGAAATTACAAAGTCGAGAGTTTTTTTTATGTCTTGTTTGTTTATTTCTGAATATTTCATCAATACATAGTATTTGTGTATATTATACAGCTTAGAAGCTATGATGGATTGAAGTGAGGTGGTATGTTTTCTTTTTAAAATTTAAGTTAAATTGCCACTATTAATGGTTTTTAATATGCTATTGTAAAGGTTAAACAGGATTTCCTGTGGTATCTCAACAGGTCACTACTTGCCCAGTATGCCATGGGCATCCTAATAAGGAAGGCAAAGTTCAAGGGTCAGAGTTCACATCCACAGAAGCAGAGGAGACTTCAGGATCTGAATGCAACGATTTGAATGGTAAGAAACCAGCTTGACAGGCCAAAAGAGCAACACAAAAGTGGCTATTACTATTAGAGCACCGGCACAACCCATTTGAGCATTAAGATTTTAACCCTTCAAGCTTGAGACATTTGAGCGCTATGACAGGCCAAAAGAGCAACACAAAAGTGGCTATTACTATTAGAGCACCAGCACAACCCATTTGAGCATTAAGATTTTAACCCTTCAAGCTTGAGACATTTGAGCGCTATGACAGGCCAAAAGAGCAACACAAAAGTGGCTATTAGAGCACCTGCACAACCCATTTGAGCATTAAGATTTTAACCCTTCAAGCTTGAGACATTTGAGCGCTATGACAGGCCAAAAGAGCGACACAAAAGTGGCTATTAGAGCACCTGCACAACCCATTTGAGCATTAAGATTTTAACCCTTCAAGCTTGAGACATTTGAGCGCTATGACAGGCCAAAAGAGCGACACAAAAGTGGCTATTACTATTAGAGCACTGGCACAACCCATTTGAGCATTAAGATTTTAACCCTTCAAAAACAGCGAAGATGACATTACACACAAGCTGACAGGCAACAGCATCTAATTAGCTGCGTTTTTACATAGGCGTTTAAGCTCGAAAATGCCTGTGTAAAACAATGCAGCCAATCAGATGCCATGGCCTGTCAGCTTGTGTGTTATGTCATCTTTTTTCTTTCCCGCACCCCTCTCTTTTGAGTCCACTAGGGTTAAAATCTTAATGCTCAAATGGGTTGTGCCAGTGCTCTAATAGTAATAGCCACTTTTGTGTCGCTCTTTTGGCCTGTCATAGCGCTCAAATGTCTCAAGCTTGAAGGGTTAAAATCTTAATGCTCAAATGGGTTGTGCAGGTGCTCTAATAGCCACTTTTGTGTCGCTCTTTTGGCCTGTCATAGCGCTCAAATGTCTCAAGCTTGAAGGGTTTAAAATCTTAATGCTCAAATGGGTTGTGCAGGTGCTCTAATAGCCACTTTTGTGTTGCTCTTTTGGCCTGTCATAGCGCTCAATGTCTCAAGCTTGAAGGGTTAAAATCTTAATGCTCAAATGGGTTGTGCTGGTGCTCTAATAGTAATAGCCACTTTTGTGTTGCTCTTTTGGCCTGTCATAGCGCTCAAAATGTCTCAAGCTTGAAGGGTTAAAATCTTAATGCTCAAATGGGTTGTGCCGGTGCTCTAATAGTAATAGCCACTTTTGTGTTGCTCTTTTGGCCTGTCAAGCTGGTTTCTTACCATTCAAATCGTTGCATTCAGATCCTGAAGTCTCCTCTGCTTCTGTGGATGTGAACTCTGACCCTTGAACTTTGCCTTCCTTATTAGGATGCCCATGGCATAACTGGGCAAGTAGTGACCTGTTGAGATACCACAGGAAATCCTGTTTAACCTTTACAATAGCATATTAAAAACCATTAATAGTGGCAATTTAACTTAAATTTTAAAAAGAAAACATACCACCTCACTTCAATCCATCATAGCTTCTAAGCTGTATAATATACACAAATACTATGTATTGATGAAATATTCAGAAATAAACAAACAAGACATAAAAAAAACTCTCGACTTTGTAATTTCAGTCTACATAATACGTTATTGATGAATTTTTAAAAATAGAAAATATGCTAATTTTTTGCATGTTAAATTGGTCAAGCACGATTATACATATCAATTCCCTTTTTTTATTTCTTAAAAAAAGTTTCCATGATAGTTTCATCATCTGACCACTTATATAAACAAAGAAACCATCCACTGAAAGTTCCATTGCGAATCATATATCTTATCTATGAAGACAACAGACAGGGCATCTGGCACATATCAGTATGCAACTAGGCGCGTTCCAGTATGTGCCTGCCACGACAGGCCTGCATGGACAGGGTAGCGCGTATCAGTATGCAACTAGGCGCGTTCCAGTATGTGCCTGCCACGACAGGCCTGCATGGACAGGGTAGCGCGTATCAGTATGCAATTGCCACGGTATGGGTCAAGAGCAGATTGTGTGGTTTTGACATACAACATAAATCATAATACAGGATATGTGTCAGTTCTGTTCCATTGTGAGATACAAGATGAATATTTCTATTTATAACTGAATGATGAGCACTTTTCATTGTGGCTTGACCAGCAACAAGGA
>JAWQFJ010028369.1:0-10853 GCA_034096865.1 Theodoxus fluviatilis
CATTCTGAACACAGAGATGTAGTATCTCTGACACAGGTTGGTCACGTGACTTCGAATCCACATTCCAAAGATTCTACCAATCAAATTCAACATGATCAGAAGACCATTGAGAGTAAAAAGAGGCGATTCTATTTCACTCCAATTATTTATCCCGATAGATAAACACAAATTTGGTGTTCTAATAAAACTAATCTATGAGATTTTCAGGAAATCATTTGAGAACTACTTTTAGCGCGAACGTGTCTATAAGGTTGCAAACTGCCTTGAGCACGTGCGATTGTGTATATACAGTAGTCGCCGCTTATTAAAAACACATTGGGACCGAACAAAAGTGTTTTTAATAAGCGGCGTTTTTATTAACCGGCACTTCCCGCTTCACCAAGCCGTTGCGTTTCTTCCACCTGTTAAACCACCCATTTGTAGCTTTGAATTCGGAGCGACCAAGCTGGGAAGCAATCTGTTCCGCCTTCTGACACAGGATTGGGCCGTTTACAGGTGTGTTGCGCGCTTGGATAGAGTCGAACCACCGCTTTAAGCCATCTTCTGTCTCTTTATCCTTCCCGCAGCGCCGACGCTTCCTTTGGCCTTGACTGGAGCCCTCTGCGATATCAGCCCTAAGTTCATCTTCTTTTTTCAGTGTCTGGCACAGAAATGATGCCGACACACCCAAAATGTCAGCACCCTCCCTCAAACTTTTAGAATTTAGCTCTCGGTAGCGATCAAGCAAGTCCACTTTGTCTTTGGGTGTCATTTCTGTTCTTTTTCTTTTCTTTGGAGCTGAAGTTAAAGCCATTTTCTGATTCACTGCTTATCCAGCGAGACTAGACAGTGTTGAATTGACATCTGACGGTTTGCTGACAAGGGTGTAATCACTGTTCACACAAACGCTGAAGCGTCTTTAGTTGTCATCTAACGGTTTGCTGACAAGAATTCACAACCAGAGATCGACTCTGACCCTCCGAACAGCGAGAAAAAGAACAGAAAGTGTTTTTATTAAACGGCGCCTGTATATTTAATAACCGGCGCAATTTTACATATGTTATATAGTGGTAAATCCGGACCGGACCAACTGTGTGTAAAAAACGGCTGTTTTTATTAACCGCGTGTTTTATAGGCGGCGACTACTGTAGTAATACACGCGATCTTTGGACCTACTATAAACGCAGCGAAAAGGATTCCTATGGGTCCGGGCTGGTTTCGTGAATCTATGGTTATACTCTCGCAAGTAAATGCTTTCTGGCCGGAACCTGTGGTCTAACTGCCTTCACACTGTTTGACGAGCTCCACACTTCGATCATTCGTGTATCGACTGATGGAGTCAGTAAGTGATTTAACCTACATTCCGTCTGTGTTGAACGTTAATCGAATGGTAGTTTCTTCTGTAGGAATCCGTCCGATTCCGAAGTTCGATATTATCGGATAGCTCAGAAGCAGTTTTTCTAAGTTTAATCCTTCTAAGCATACATTAAATTAATGATTCCTCATCAGCAAAAGCACTCAGTGAGTTTCTGTGTGTATCGAAGATTATGCAGACGGGATTGGTTGCCTTACTCGCTCAATGAAGTATAAATATTGCTGTTGTATTCAAAGTCCTTATAATTTGTAGAGTTCACAATATTACACTCTTGTAATTCGAATTTTACCGCATACAAGTTTTACATTCATGGGAAATCGATGTTTAGAAAATGAATTGACGAAAACATATGGCTGCCAGTATCGAGTGTATCACAACAAGCGGAGGAATACACTCACGATGTGATATGCCATTCAGCGTGGCCGAGACACTGTGTTCAGAACGGTGGTATGCATGTTATGGAAGAATTAAGGCTATCACGTAACCAACCTGTTGCTGAGACTATATTCACTAGTCTCAGCCACGCTGAATGACGTTCTCAGTTTGCGAACGACAGGGAAGGTTGGAACAGTAAAGGTTCAACAACAAATAACCTCTTCTTGCAGACAGATGAGAAGATCAGCCAAGTCATCATGAAAAATGGCACCATCTATCTTCAGCGCAAAAACCAAAAGAAAACAGTATTTTTACCATACCAGTCTCCAGCCAACCTGAGATTCCCCACATAATCACACTCAACCGCTAGTATGTCAAACATGGTGAACATGAGAAGTCAAAACAAGGGTATGAGAAAAGGGTAATGTGGCTGACGATGGACGGAGCACATGGGATTGCAGTCCATGAATATAAAGGTTAATGTCCACCTCCATGCCATCATGGACATGCAAAGGGTCAAGCATCCAACTACATCCGACTCGAGCCAACGTGTATGGACAAGATGCGTGGATCACACCAGAGACCCGGTGATCTCTATCTACAGGAGATGCAACATTGCAACAACGGCCCAAGAAACAGAAAGCAACTGTACAACTTAAAATACAGGAAAAGGCCGAAAGACAATGATCGACAACACAGCAATAACTTTGCTGACCAAATGCTGCCTTAGAGAATATGCAGCAGAACAATGCGTTTGTAAAGCTCATTATAAAACAGAGTCAGAAAGTACCAGCTGCTGTATGTTATACCGAACAACAGATTGAAGATTTGCAGAGGTTCGGGTGCGCCCTTTCATCCGCACAAACAGTGATTGGAGTGGACAAAACCTTCAATCTGGTCAAGGTCCATGTAACGTTGCTCGCTTACAGAACTTGGCCGTTAGAAGGGAAACAAAAGATCACCCAGAGTTCTGTGGGCCAATATTGCTGCACAGAGAGAGCGATCTGTTTTTCAACATCTGGCAGGAAGACTGATATCAGAACCCACATACCAACAACAACTGTGAATCATTGAATCATGTGCTAAAGCAGAAAGTGGACTGGATATCAAAGACATTAGTTGCCCTTGTCTCCCACCTCCAAGACAAGGTCACCCAGCAGTATTCCGAGGAGAAGCGAGCCCTTTTTGGTACGAGGGAATTGTACTTGGACGAATACTACAAAAACTTTGAGGTACCAAGAGATGTTTGGATTCGCAAGACCGTCAGCTGGAGAAACAAGCAACTGAGAACATTCAGAAAAACAAAAAAAGAAAGCATTCTCGTGAGAAGCACGGATGGTCCGACAACTGTCAAAGCCCCAGCCCACAAGGGCAAGGAACCTGGACAAAGGAAACGACCACAAAATGCAAAAACAACCCCCAAATCTAAGCGCACGAAGCCGAATTAAGACTCTGATTTTGAATGATGAATATCAATACCTCAAAGTTCTTGTAGTATTCGTCCAATGATGGAGTAGAACTAAATGTTTGCATACAGTTGTAATTGAGCGCTGCTACTGATGACGATGAAAGTTGCAATGATTTTTGTTCGCTGTTGATGCTCGAGTCTTTGGAACTTACATGTATATTTAAGACGATGGAGTCTCTTTGAACACACATAGTACAAGAAAAAAAAAAACTTCAGTGGCTTCGAATCCTCAATCAGAACAATTACACGGTTACAACCAGTTTGATTATAATTTATGAATTGTAATGGATGAATGGATGGAGTTTTACGGCCTATCAGCCTTGAAGGCTATATAATGCCATTAGGCACGAAAATCACTAGAACAGTTTAGAGTAAACGCAAATCAAGTCATGGTGTCCCAAGTTATTCGCCTGTTACGAATCGCGTAGGGAGAAGCGGTGGGTCAATTCTTACCCCGAACCCACAGGGGGATATGAGTTGTGAACCACAATTAATAACATCTAAATGTGTTATGATTTTGACGTCTAAATCAGTATTCTGGACCGAGGAAGACTGCGACCGCAAATCAAAAGTACACATGGATCATGGATCCCAGGAGTCCTCAAGCCCTGCCTAAAGAAAACGGCGCGCCATCAGCAGAGTCACAGGCGCGCACGCTTACTGAGAGAGACATTGTGGCAGGCAACGCCAAACTGTTTAGAATCCAGCAACTTGTGGAGGCTAACATTGCACCTGAAGAGGTCCAAAACATGTTTCACCTGCTTCCTGAGAGCTCGGGCAGAGAGACACAGATAGCACGGGAGTTGTTGAGGCCATGCTAATTTTCTTTGTATCGTTCGAATTTTATATATATATGTACTACGTGAGTAGTACACCCAATACACCTACAATGCTGTATTTATACCCCACCTATGTCAGGAAACGCCTAAAACCGGTAGCGGAGACAGATCAACTTTTAAAAGGCTTGGAGACATTTCTGCAGCCAACGAAACTTATAAAGTAGAGGGGATACTGTCTATATCAAAGACATGAACAAACAAGGAAAAGCGTGCAAAAACACCACAACCCACGATCATTCCTTGTCAGGACTGAACAGGGTATAATCTTAAGGAACAAATACTAGTCACCATCCCTACCAGCACATCTGACACTACTGGTTCCTCAATCCGCCACCAGCCAGCTCTTAAACAAGCCCCAGCAGCAACCAGTCAAGCACATACAACCTGTCCCACACCAGCGAGGAACCCAGGAGACCATGACCAACTGCACACCAGATCAGGCAGACTCGTAAAGAAACCTGAGAGACTTGACTTGGCATGTTTCACAGTATTCAGGATCGAAGATAACTTGACAAAGTCACTATCACTATTTTTGCTTGTGTGTGGTTTTGCAATAATGTTATAATTTGTGTTGCATGTTTATTCAATAAAGATATAAAAAACACAGTTTTGCTTGTTTTAAGCGAAAAATGTGCGTGTTTGATTTATTTATTTGTCTCCGGTCGTTACGATCTGGACTGACGCCATTTCCCTCTTCGACTTCCTGCATTCACATCCACATTCAAAAATCACATTTATGTGTTTGAAGTTTACAACGATCGTATGAACAATTCAATTAAAAACATGTGTGATGAATTTGTGATAATCACCATGAAATTGTTTTACATATTTCACCAAGAAATCGTTCCAAGAGAAATACTCGATATTTCGCGTGTGTTCTGTCGTAGGGATGGACGCTTAGGGCGTTAACTCCCGATGACTCGAGTTAGCAACGTAATTTATTACTCGATAGCTCATTGGTTGCAGTATGTCAGCTGGGTCATTAAAAATCCGTGATGTTTGGGGACGGTATCAATTCGTCATTCGCTTTCCCAGAGATACAAGTCAACACACGTTCTACTTCGTCTCTACGAAAGCCGACAACTTGCTCGCCAACACTAGGTGAGTATGTCGGCCACGCCGTGGCAGCTCTGCTGAGAGCAGAGCAACTCGCAGGTGAGCTGTCTTTTGCTGTACGCACACTCCCACCACGCCTGGTGAGTCCATAAGTCACAACTCGCGCCCTGCGACAAATGGCGTCGGCGGAAAATGGCGTTGGACACTGACAGTGGTGGAGGAAGAGGTGATGATGATGAAGAAGATGAACGCAGTGACGATGGTGGTGATATTGATGAAGGTGGTGATCAAGCGCACTGGAGACCACTCTCCAATGGAAAGTTAATGGACTCAGAAACCCTGATTTCCATACTTAAGACAGAAACAGAATCTGAATCACGGCCCAAAGTTCCAGGTGGGCCCCAAAACAAAGTATATTTTGTTGTATTAAGAAAAAAACTTTTACCATCGAAACAACGGCAAACGTTCTCAGCTTGCAAATGACAGAGAAGGTTGGAACAGTAAAGGTTCAACAACAAAGAATCTCTTCATGCAGACAGATGAGAAGATCAGCCAAGTCATCATGAAAAATGGCACCGTCTGTCTTCAGTGCAAAAACGAAAAGAAAACAGTATTTCTACCAGTCTCCAGCCAACCTGAGATTCCCCACATAATCACACTCAACCGCTATTATGTCAAACATGGTGAACATGAGAAGTCAAAACAAGGGTATGAGAAAAGGGTAACGTGGCTGACGATGGACGGAGCACATGGGATTGCAGTCCACGAATATAAAGGTTAATGTCCACCTACACACCATCATGGAAGTGCAAAGGGTCAAGCATCCGACTTCATCCGACTCGACCCAATATGTATGGACAAGATACATGGATCACACCAGAGACCCGGTGATCTCTACCTAAAGGAGACGCAGCATTGCAACAACGGCCCAAGAAACAGAAAGCAACTGTACAACTTAAAATACAGGAAAAGACCCAAAAACAATGACTGACAACACAGCAATAACTTTGCTGACCAAATGCCTGCCTTAGAGAATATATGCAGCAGAACAATGCGTTTGTAAAGCTCATAATAAAACAGAGTCAGAAAGTTCCAGCTGTTGTATGTTATACTGAACAACAGATTGAAGATTTGCGGTTCGGGTGCGCCCCTTCATCCGCACAAACAGTGATTGGAGTGGACAAAACCTTCAATCTGGGCGAGGTCCATGTAACGTTGCTCGCTTACAAGAACTTGGCCGTTAGAAGGGAAACGAAACATCACCCAGAGTTCTGTGGGCCAATATTGCTGCACGGAGAGAGCGATCTGTTTTTCAACAACTGGCAGGAAGACTGATATCAGAACCCACATATCAACCCCCAACACTCGGAAGCGACGAGGAGAAACCAATGAGAAAAGCCATGGTTATGGCATTTCCTGATTCCATACAAATGGCATGTACAAGGCAATTGCAAAAGAATCATAGAAAATCTCCGTGCCCAGATTCCTGAGCAGGAGATACACATTTTTGGTCTTCCAATAGGGGCAAGAGGAGGATGGATCCCTAAAAACAACAAAATTTTCGCGTGTATCAAGCTCCATCTACCATCTCTGCAAAAAGGGCTGACGATTCGTGCCATTGGCGGCACTATAGCGTTAATGAGATCGTTCAGTGACGGGTTTGCCAAGAATAAATGAATCCAATGTAAATAGAGCGGACCTTTAGCTCTTTTTGTAAATATGTAAGTAAGTTGATTAATATATATTTTTCTTTTTATCCCCAATGGGACCGCCGCAAACGAATAAGCCTATGAGCTGGCTGCTCGACTATATATGTATTTAGGATCTTAGTACCCAATATGACAAAGGGACTACAAGGTGTTTGGTAAACAATACACCAACCTCATTCATGTTTCGTTAATGTACTTTCGCGTCCCGATGAATGAGGCATCTACAGTTGGAAGAGCACCTGTACTCGAAAAACTCGCACGGAATCATACGAGTACTATAACAAAGTGGGGCTGCCAAAATCCGAAAGAAAAAAACTTGTCAATGAGATATTAGAAAAAGGTGGGATCTTGGCCACAGCAGCCACGCCTTATGATGCAAAAAACGAATGGATTATCTTGCATACAACTCCAGCGATGCAAAAAAAAAAACCCATCTGCAACGGATCTGCCCAATGATAGAAAAAAACAGCAAAACCAGAAACCAACCTAATCTCCTGCTCCCTAGCAAGCAATGGACCAACAACAACTGCGAATCATTGAATCATGTGCTAAAGCAGAAAAAGGACTAGAGATCAAAGACATTAGTTGCCCTTGTTTCCCACCTCCAAGACAATGTCAACCAGCAGTATTCCCAGTAGAAGCGAGCCCTTTTTGGTACCAGAGAATTGTACTTGGACGAATACTACAAAAACTTTGAGGTACCAAGAGATGTTTGAATTCGCAAGACTGACAGCCGGAGAAACAAGCAACAGAACATTCAGAAAAACAAACACAGAAAGCCTTCTCGTGAGAAGCACGGATGGTCCGACAACTGTTAAAGCCCCAGCCCACAAAGGCAAGGACACGGCGGACCAGCAGATCCAGAAAACAATGCAGCGATGGTTCCATGGAGCCCATGACCGTGCAGGCGGGCACGAAAAGAGGAGACAGGAATATAATGACAAGATCTGAAAATCCTCGCTCTGCAGATGTTTTGCCTCAGAATTTAGAGAATTAAGACTGAGAAAACTACGGGGGGGGTCGGGTAGCTCAGTCACGTTCTGTAACCCTCCAGTTAACACAAGTCTTTTGGTGAACGCTCTTTCTTCAATCAGGCTCCTCTATCTGGAATGACCTCCCCACCCCTCTTCGCCACTCCACCTCTCTCTCGACTTTTTGCTCCTCTCAAAACCCACCTTGAAATATTTCCCGGATCTTGACTTTATTCACTTTCCTCCCCTCACTCTTCTCCTTGTACTATCTTTATTGCCTTTCCCCTTCTCCCCCTCCCCCTCTCTCCTCCCCCCTTCATGGAATTCATGTTGTTCTCAGTGACGCTGTACATCAGGTTTAGAAGGTCTGAATTGTATGTCTTGACTTTTTGTTTACTCCGTAATTGTGTGAGTTTGGTTTGTATTGACTGTTATTGTATATTGTTGTGTTTTTCTTTCCTGCATGTATGCGCCTTGAGCGGGAGAAGTGATAATGACACCAGTAACGAATCATCCAGGGGTAAGGGGGTTGGCGTGGACTACTACAGATGGAGAGGAAATACACACACGGATACTTCAACCCATGTTCCACCTAAAAAATCTGACATCAGTAGATGATGCTTATATATTGGAAGATGAGACCACCAGGAGGCCAGTATGGGACTTTGCCACAATATTGATCCCAAATAACAGCCTATATAAGTGTCAGTTTTGCGATGACACATTCATTGTATCTCCTGTGAAGCTAGCATTAGTGGTAGCATTGGTAGTTGTAGTACTTGCAGTACTTGTAGTTGTGTGTTGTAAGTCTACATTCATTCAGGCAGCAAACATTTGTTGGTGGGAGACAATCCCTTATTAGTAAATAAACAACTAGCATGTGTGCCTACCTTCCTTGCAAAGGAAATCATGGTCTCTGTGGAGAAACAAAGCTGCAAAGTGGGAAGGGATGAAATGCAACTAGTGACAACAAGAATCAATTCTGGGTTTGTTGGTGCTGCTGATTAATGTTGTAGATTTCACCCCCACTGGATCAAACTGTGGCTGGATGCATTTTAGTGGCTGTTGATGTATGTTCGCTTTGCACTCCTACAGAGCATTTTGTTTGGGCATTGACCTTGTTACTGGTTGGGATTGCTGGCTCCTCTGCGGGATGAGTGTCTTGGTCTGCAGGATGACTGCTGTCACCTGTGTTGGACTGTCATCTAGTAGCTCTCTCTCTCTCTTCTTTCCCCTCCCCTCCCTCCCTCCCCCCGCCACCTCTCTCTCTTCCTCTCTCTAGAGTTTTATATGAAATATTGATCATATGACAGAAATTTGATGGATGTACATGGACTTTCTTGGGGTTTCTGTTTCTATAAAGGTGTGTAACCTGATGTTTTTTTATTCAGGAACTCTGATCTTTTGCAATGTGCGATGAATGCATTTACAGGCTTAAAGACTTTGACTGCTGTGACCGCCACTGCGACTGCTGTGACCGCCACTGCGACTGCTGTGACCGCCACTGCGACTGCTGTGACCGCCACTGCGACTGCTGTGACCGCCACTGCGACTGCTGTGACCGCCACTGCGACTGCTGTGACCGCCACTGCGACTGCATCATCCACGGCAACTGCATCATCCACGGCAACTGCATCATCCACTGCAACTGCATCATCCACTACCTCCATCAAGGTGTGGACGACTTCTGAAGAGGAGGCTCTCATCAATCTTCGCCATAAACGTGACATGTTCCATTCAAGGAAATCAAATACTGCATTGTGGGCGTCAGCGCACTTCAGGCTCAATACAAGTACCAGGCATTGAAGAAGAAGGAGATTGTTGACTCGAAAACAGGCACAGAAACAAAACCATTCTGCCATCGAATGGCCTTTGACTTGCACTATGGGTTGCTAGCATCAACAAAGCCGCAGGCCACCAGTGAGGCAGGTGTCGGTTCTATTATTGAATGGTTCATTTCATTCAATCTGCTACTCTGTATTCGTTTTTAATGTTTGATATTATAGGATTATCCATTTGTAAACTTGTAAAAACGCATTATCCCACAGTGGTCCAAAAATATAGTTCGCCCAATGGTAGAGACGCATGAATACAGTCTTGATCACACCGGACATGTTGATGTCAGCATGGCAGACGATGCAAGCCCAGCTGGCAGTAGTCGCTTATCTCGCAGTTTTTCCTGGGTCTGCCGGCAGTGAAAGCAAAGATCGTGTACTCTCTATGTCAGCCACCTCCTCGTGGTGAGAGTCGGAAACGGGTGCATGCTTTAGGGGCTCTACTAAACGTGTACACGGCTGAGAGCTGACAACCCCAGGAAGGGATGCGCCATATTACTAGCACTACCTTACATAAATACTAGAATGTTATTATTCTATCGAAAGCCCAATATGAGTTATCAGTGCATTAAGTTGCATCGCAACCAGAGTGATCAGTATCAGTGCACTAAGTTGCATCGCCGTAAGGCAAGTTATCAGTGCATTAAGTTGCATCACCCTAAGGCAAGAGATAACTGTATAGAGTAGCGATTTTAGACTTGTCCCAAAAAAAAGAGATTCAATATTGATTCTAAGCCCGCAACCAACCCCTGGTAGGTTGGCACTGTGAAACTCCACGGCAGAAGCCGCTGCAGAGTTGGGAACTACCCAATTACCCACTAGATAGTGATACAAGATAGGCAGAATACACTCAAAGTGCTCGTTATAGAAGAATAGGGCAAGATACAGATGCACAAATAGTAAAAGACCATAGAGACAGAGACCAGATTTCAATACAGATAGTGCAGTAGCCTTTCATAGGTATAGTATAAGGAACTTTAAGACTAGCGGGAGAAGTGATAATGACACCAGTAACGAATCATCCAGGGGTAACTTATATAAGGGGGTTGGGGTGGACTACTACAGATGGAGAGGAAATACACACATGGATACTTAATGCCATGTTCCACCTAGAAGATCTGACATCAGTAGATGATGCTTATATATTGGAAGATGAGACCACCAGGAGGCCAGTATGGGACTTTGCCACAATAGTGATCCCAAATAACAGCCTATATAAGTGTCAGTTTTGCGATGACACATTCAG
>JAWQFJ010028369.1:10863-26231 GCA_034096865.1 Theodoxus fluviatilis
AACATTTTCCAATGTCTTAGACTTCATCTCCCATTTCTGCAAAAAGCACTGACGATACGTGCCATCGGCGGCACCATAGCCCTTATGAGATCGTTCAGTGACGGGTTTGCCAAGAACAAATGAATCCTATGTAAATAGAGCGGACTTATAGCTCTTTTCTGTAAGTCATCTAATATGTACATAAATCCATTAATTTGTGTTTTTTTGTTTTGTTTTTATCCCCATTGGGAACGCAACGCAACAATACAATAGCTATCCTATGAGCTGGCTGCTCTACTATATGTATACAGGATTAGAACCGATTATTGACGGTGGGACAACAATGTGTTTGATGATCAATACACCACCCTCATTCCAGTTTCGTCAATATCCTTTCGCATCCCTAAGAATGAGGCATTTACAGTTGGATGGGCACCTGTGCTCGTAAAAATCGCAGGGAATTATACGAGAGAACGTATGCCAATGTAGCCAAATGCCTCGTCATCTAATAAGTGACGCGCATGAATGGATTAACGAGATTCCCACTGTCCCTATCTACTATCTAGCGAAACCACAGCCAAGGGAACAGGCTTGGCAGAATCAGCGGGGAAAGAAGACCCTGTTGAGCTTCACTCTAGTCCGACTTTGTGAAGAGACATGAAGGGTGTAGCATAGGTGGGAGCTCACGCGCAATTGAAATACCACTACCTTTATCGTTTCTTTACTTATTCAGTGAAGCGGAAAGCGGGTTGCAAGGCCCTCGCTTCTAGCCTTAAGCCGCCGGCCTCTGGCCGGCGGTGATCCGCTCTGAAGACAGTGTCAGGTGGGGAGATTGACTGGGGCGGTACATCTGTCAAAAGGTAACGCAGGTGTCCTAAGGTGAGCTCAGCGAGGCCAGAAACCTCGCGTAGCAGAATTCACCAAGCGTTGGATTGTTCACCCACTAATAGGGAACGTGAGCTGGGTATAGACCGTCATGAGACAGGTTAGTTTTTCCCTACTGATGACAGGTCGTCGCAATGGTAATCCTGCTCAGTATGAGAGGAACCGCAGGTTCAGACATTTGGTTTATGCGCTTGGCTGATAAGCCAATGGTGAGATGATACCATCTGAGGGATTATGACTGAACGCCTCTAAGTCAGAATCCCGCCCAGATTTGTGACGATACTATTTGCATTTCCACACTGGGAGGCAACAATACGCGCGGGCTTGTCTCCTCGGAGCGCCCGCAACAATCAAGCCACTGTACAGGGCCATTCTCCTGGCCTCGAGCAAGCTGGTCGAGAAGGCTCCAACGATATCCACCCCACGCAATGTAGAAGTGTTAAATCATTCGTAGACGACCTAACTTTCGGTCGGGGTGTTGTACTTAGTAGAGCAGCCACCTCACTGCAATCTATTGAGACTTAGCCTTTGAATAGGAGATTTGTCCGCTTCTGACGGACACAGGCTTTGGATTTTCACCCACGTGTTGGGTGGATTGTTTCCCTTTGACTGCATTTTGCTGGTCTGTGGTGCTTGTGGTGATGATTGTGATATGAGATGTTTTTGCTTGTTCTTGTGCATATTTGCTTTTGTTGGTATTGCCTGCGATGTGCTGTGGAGGCTGAGGTTTGCAGTGAGTGTGTGTGCGAGCGAGTGTGCTGTTTCTTTTCATACGTAATTATCCCATTACATTATTTTTATGTATTCTTCTATTATAATTATTATTGATGATGATAATTATTTGATAATTTTTATTGCTGCCTGTGACGGATTCATCTTTCTCTCCCTCTCCCCTTTTTATTCGCTTTCATAATTTCTTTAGATGTGTTTTAAGACTGAAGTCTTTATTTTAAAGAATCGTTACTAGGCAATCAGTCTTGGGACTGGGAAGTGAGCAAGCACCTGAAGTTGAGGAAAACAAAATGCGTCGTCATCTCTCCCAACCTGGAGAAAATCAAGTCCAAAGGGGGTCTGGATGAGGCCCTGAACAACATCATCAACATGTGCCGTGACCAGAACATTCCCTTCGTCTTCGCCCTGGGTCGGCGCGCACTGGGATGGGTGTGCGCCAAGCTGGTGCCTGTCAGTGTGGTGGGGGTCTTCAACTATGAAGGCAGTTTGCCCTGAGGGCGCCCGAGAGTGGCGGAGAGTGGTGTGTGGTTGAAGGAGGGAGTGTTTAGAGGAAGTACACACCGGGTGTGCCAAGGGGCAAAGGCAGTTTGCCCCGAGGGCGCCCCGGAGTGGTGGAGGCGTGCAAGCGGCGCGCGACGGTGCGGAGCGACCGCGTGCGTGGACCCGTCACAAGCCGAGAGTGCAGGTAGGAAACCATTGAGCTCTCTCTCTCTCTGGGATGAAAGTGTGTGTGTTTGCCCTGGTGTGAATGGCGTCTGTGTGGAATGATGTTGGGTGCTAGTCCCTGTCGACTCGCGCTGTCCCTCTCTCCCCTCCTCGACATGAGCATGCCCACGGTGAAGAACCTGCGTGCTTTCCGGCCATGCTTAACGCGGTTGTACCATGCGTGTTTAACGTTGTTATGGTAGCGTTCATGGCGAATGGCGGCAGTCACTACCAGAGAGTGGTGGTGGCGGTTCCGACCACAGAATAGAGAATCTTATTACACATATCAGTATGAAGTACAAACTGCAAGTTAGGTATACCTGCCATAAGTGTGCCATTACTAAAGACAAGCTAGGGTCAATCAAGGCGCATATTAGGCGCTGCAAGGGTCCTAAACCAGACATGATAAATGCTGATCAGCAATGCTCTGAGTGTCCCGCTCGATTCCCTACAGCTGGAGGGCTAGGTCAACATATTAAGCACCGCCATCCGGTGTTAGCAAATGACAAGAGGATACAGCAGCGACAGAAGGACATAGAGAGGAAACGACGGCTAAGAAAAGGGGTTGTCTCTGAGCCAGTAAGGGTTGAGAGCCCACCAATCTCTATCCCAGTAAGGGCCAAGAGCCCATCAATCTCTGATCCAACAAGGGCCGAGAGCCCATCAATCTCTGACCCAGTAAGGGCTGAGAGCCCATCAGTAGAGGATACGAACCTGACCAGCTGGACTCCGAATTATATCAAGGATAAGATCACAAAAGTGCTGGCAAACTAAAGGGTGACAACTAAATTATGGCCTCACCAGGAGACAGCCAAATTACTAGAAATACTGTTTGCCAGAGGTGACACAACGTCACATTCAGAGGTGGCAACAGAACTAGCTAAACAAGGTCTGAAATTCACAGCAAAGCCAATTGAGGGAAGAAGACGTGTCCTGAAGAAATATATAGAGTTAACTACAACCCCTAATCTAGATGCCAGCCAGAGTAACGGGACTACCCAGAGCTCCCGAATGCCCTCCACAAGCCCAACACCACCCCCTGTGTCTGAGGACACTCCCCAGCAGCAGCATGTTGAGGAGAACATGAGTGTGTCTTCGAACATCCGTCCTGGCGCTTTGATGTCTTCGGACACTCGCCCTGGCCCTTTGGTGTCTTCATACACTCGCCCTTGCTCTCTGGTGTCTCCGGACACTCGCCATGGCGCTCTGGTGTCTTCGGACACTCGCCCTGGCGCTTTGATGTCTTCGGACATCCGCCTACTCCATGCAGACAAGAGCGACAACTTGCTTGCGCTTCTTGAGAAAGCTGAAAGTGGGGAGTCGGTGGAAGAGGACATGGAGCAGGTCGTCAGAGAGTTCAAGAAGGCATGGAGCCTAGACGACAGTGGGACTCAGACCTCCACATCTGACAAAGGTAAATGTAAGAAGTACAAGTCCAAAAAAGCAATAGCTAAGAGAGATAAACACCGAACCTTCAAGAGCTATGGAAGACGAGTCGCAAGTGGGCAATCAGGCAGATCTTAGATGATGAGAAAGACATTAAATGTGAGATCTCAATAGATACAGCAGAAGCAGTTTACAAGGAAAAATTTGAACAGAAGAGCAATAAGGTAAATCTATCCAATCTCCCAGGTCCCAAGAGGACACTGCATAAAGAACAGCATGCTATGCTCCTACAACCCATCACAGAGGAAGAGGTCATTGAGGCCATCAAGCATACAGATACCAATACGGCCAAAGGGCCAGACGGGATCACTATGATGTCCATCAAAACGAGGAAATGGTCCTCGGAAGCACTCATGATACTATTTAACATCTGGTTACAGACAGGCAGGATACCAAATGAAGTGAAACAAGTTAGAACTATTCTACTACCTTAGTGCCAAGACACAGACTCATTAAAAGATCTAGGAAACTGGCGGACACTTACGATTGGCTGCATACTACTGAGACTATACAACAAGATACTGGCAAAGCGTATCCTCCCACTGGTACCTCTACATCCATCACAGAAAGGGTTTATGCCAAACCCGGGGGTAGCATTCAACACATTTGTCCTACATAGGATAATCAAAAAAGCAAAGAAGACCAAGGGTCACCTAGCGGGTGCACTACTAGACCTAGCTAAAGCATTTGATACAGTATCACATGAGCTGGTCAAAGAAGGCCTCTATAGGTTACGGTTCCCAGACAAATTCATTGCCATAGTTGAAGACATGTACTCAGGCGCCATGACGCAAATTTAGATAGGGAAGGAGAGTAGCAATCCAATACAGATCAATCAGGGGGTGAAACAGGGAAATCCACTTTCACCAATTCTATTCAATATAGCTTTAGATCCATTATTTCAACTACTAGAAGAGGAAGGGAAGCCATGGACATGTAACAAGACAGACATTACAGCTATGGGCTATGCAGACGACACCGTCATTCTATCAGGCAGTGCACAGGGCATTCGCCATAATCTCCTGCTAGTAGAGAGATTCTGTCAAATTGTACACCTCAGCCTCAACCCAAAGAAGAGCTATGCTTTCCATATCGATGCTAGATCGAAAAGCCAGGTGATTAACAGGGTAACACCATACCAATTACACAAGCAGAACTTAAACTGGATTGGTCCGGACGAGACCACCAAGTATCTAGGCAAACAGATAGGCCCATGGCAAGGAATAAGGAGTCAAAATATGACAGAACAGATAGATAAATGGGGGGAAAACATCACCAGAGCACCTCTTAACCCGACGCAGAAGCTAGAAATATGGAAAACTACAGCTTCCCAAGACTCCAGGCAATACAATCACTAACTTCTCCTTCACAAGAAAAGCTGAAGGAATATGACAGGCTAATTAGAGGATACATCAAGGCAAATCTACATCTTCAGGAAACAACAAATAGTCATATCATGTGTGCTAAGACCTCAGTAGGCGGACCATGTATAGCCTCCCTACTACAGACACTTTCATACAATAATTATAACTTAATTGAAAAGATTCTGCAAACTGAAAATAACAAAACGTTATCCATTATCAAAGCATTAGAGATAGTGGTACCCCCAGTGGAGAAACCACCGAAGCAGATAGACAGGTGGAAAGAACTACATACCCAGGGCCAAGGTGTAGAGACATGGGCCAAGGGGAAATACTCCACTCATTGGCTAACATATGACATATTCTCCCCTAAAGAGTTCACCACAGCGTTAAAGCTCAGATCAAACACGTTTCCCACAAGGGAAACGATCAATAGAACTAGGCCCCTGCCAGACATAAAATGCAGAAGATGCGCCATGACTATAGAAACAATAGGCCATATCTCTGGCGCCTCTCCGGCTATCAAGAAAGGAAGGATGAGAAGACATGACGACATATGCAACATAATTAAAAATAAAGCACAGGCAGCAGGTTGGGCAGTAGAAGCTGAGCCCACGTTCATAGCCAATGGTAGAAAGTATAAACCTTATCTACTCTTAACTAAAAACAATAAAATTGTCGTCATAGACCCCACAATTATCTGGGACAAGGACAAAGCAACACTGGAAAAGGCAAAAGAAGAAAAAGAACATAAATATGAGGTAATTAAAGAAATTCTCCAGGCCCAGTTTCCTGAGCAGGAGATACATATATTTGGCCTTCCAATTGGAGCTAGAGAAGGGTGGATCCCTGAAAACAACAACATTTTCCAATGTCTTAGACTTCATCTCCCATTTCTGCAAAAAGCACTGACGATACGTGCCATCGGCGGCACCATAGCCCTTATGAGATCGTTCAGTGACGGGTTTGCCAAGAACAAATGAATCCTATGTAAATAGAGCGGACTTATAGCTCTTTTCTGTAAGTCATCTAATATGTACATAAATCCATTAATTTGTATTTTTTTGTTTTGTTTTTATCCCCATTGGGAACGCAACGCAACAATACAATAGCTATCCTATGAGCTGGCTGCTCTACTATATGTATGTAGGATTAGAACCGATTATTGACGGTGGGACAACAAGGTGTTTGATGATCAATACACCACCCTCATTCCAGTTTCGTCAATATCCTTTCGCATCCCTAAGAATGAGGCATCTACAGTTGGATGGGCACCTGTGCTCGTAAAAATCGCAGGGAATCATACGAGAGAACGTATGCCAATGTAGCCAAATGCCTCGTCATCTAATTAGTGACGCGCATGAATGGATTAACGAGATTCCCACTGTCCCTATCTACTATCTAGCGAAACCACAGCCAAGGGAACAGGCTTGGCAGAATCAGCGGGGAAAGAAGACCCTGTTGAGCTTCACTCTAGTCCGACTTTGTGAAGAGACATGAAGGGTGTAGCATAGGTGGGAGCTCACGCGCAATTGAAATACCACTACCTTTATCGTTTCTTTACTTATTCAGTGAAGCGGAAAGCGGGTTGCAAGGCCCTCGCTTCTAGCCTTAAGCCGCCGGCCTCTGGCCGGCGGTGATCCGCTCTGAAGACAGTGTCAGGTGGGGAGATTGACTGGGGCGGTACATCTGTCAAAAGGTAACGCAGGTGTCCTAAGGTGAGCTCAGCGAGGCCAGAAACCTCGCGTAGCAGAATTCACCAAGCGTTGGATTGTTCACCCACTAATAGGGAACGTGAGCTGGGTATAGACCGTCATGAGACAGGTTAGTTTTTCCCTACTGATGACAGGTCGTCGCAATGGTAATCCTGCTCAGTATGAGAGGAACCGCAGGTTCAGACATTTGGTTTATGCGCTTGGCTGATAAGCCAATGGTGAGATGATACCATCTGAGGGATTATGACTGAACGCCTCTAAGTCAGAATCCCGCCCAGATTTGTGACGATACTATTTGCACTTCCACACTGGGAGGCAACAATACGCGCGGGCTCGTCTCCTCGGAGCGCCCGCAACGGTCAAGCCACTGTACAGGGCCATTCTCCTGGCCTCGAGCAAGCTGGTCGAGAAGGCTCCAACGATATCCACCCCACGCAATGTAGAAGTGTTAAATCATTCGTAGACGACCTAACTTTCGGTCGGGGTGTTGTACTTAGTAGAGCAGCCACCTCACTGCAATCTATTGAGACTTAGCCTTTGAATAGGAGATTTGTCCGCTTCTGACGGACACAGGCTTTGGATTTTCACCCACGTGTTGGGTGGATTGTTTCCCTTTGACTGCATTTTGCTGGTCTGTGGTGCTTGTGGTGATGATTGTGATATGAGATGTTTTTGCTTGTTCTTGTGCATATTTGCTTTTGTTGGTATTGCCTGCGATGTGCTGTGGAGGCTGAGGTTTGCAGTGAGTGTGTGTGCGAGCGAGTGTGCTGTTTCTTTTCATACGTAATTATCCCATTACATTATTTTTATGTATTCTTCTATTATAATTATTATTGATGATGATAATTATTTGATAATTTTTATTGCTGCCTGTGACGGATTCATCTTTCTCTCCCTCTCCCCTTTTTATTCGCTTTCATAATTTCTTTAGATGTGTTTTAAGACTGAAGTCTTTATTTTAAAGAATCGTTACTAGGCAATCAGCCCCTGTTTAGACCAGAGAGCATACGTGCCATCTCTCAGGCACTCAACCTGCCCTATGTGGATCAGAGACTGCCCCTATGTGAACCAGGGAGTGTACGTGATGTCCCATGGGTTTTTAGTTTCGAGAGACACGATAGGCGAGTTAACCTAGTGCAGTTTCCAGGCTCCAACTCCCATAAACATGATAAAACGTAATTATGATGACTGGACCCAGACTAGACGCCCTGGCCTTGACTGTTCTTTGTCTAAACTCTTGCACGTAACCTGGGAGGACTTGGCGCATGCGTGGTCATGTTTTCATACTGAATACAAAACTAAATGAATGCATGTAAAACGTTAGTCAGCTGAGGCAACGACGCCCGAACAGACGTCCAAGCAAGCGGCTCCGTGAGCTCAGAGAGAGAGTCACGTAAAACAAGACCTGGCCTCTTCAAGCGCCCAATCTCTGTTTACACCACTGCCCAACCTGAGGTTTTCACCTCCCTCCAGAAGAAGGCGTCAGCTCCTGCTGCCTGTCACTGGGCGCGTGCAGCCCCAGAACAGGTCGTCTGCTAGACCCACGTCGCCCTCCCCTCCCTCACCGGCCAGCCTTTGCTGTCCCTCCGGCCGTTGACGCTGGAAATCGAGGCTCTCAACAGAGCGATCTCAAGAATTCGTCTGCTAGTGTTTCATGTGTGTGGGCTCTTCGCACAGAAACGCGAAGGAGCTTAATGGCCTTTGTTTCTCGCTCTGTGGAGCGAGAAAGTGATTAGATAGGCTGTGAGCCTCTAGTATTGAACTTTGTCGTTGGAACAATCAATCCAAATATAGGAACTGAGTGAGTACTCACACGAATTGCTTTTAGAACTCAAAGACTGAACTCTGAACTCTTTTCTCCACAGAAACATAGATAAATTATCCCCTGCCTGAAATCACATGGGCAAGGGAAGAAACATTATTATTCTTTTGGTCTGTCTGAAAGCCACAAAAGGGGCGATTGCTTGATTATTTGTTTTCCTGATTATTAAATCCTTTTCTTAATTGTCAAACCTGTTGTCCTCCTGTTTCTTGGCATGTGCATGCGAGGAATTTAATTTGTGACGCTCCTCCACACGCCAGAATCCCCTAGACGACGCACATAGTGCCGAGCCAGTGCTTTCCATGACACAGGAAAGAGCAGCTTATCATGCTTCCACGTTACAGGAACACCAACAAAAGGAAACAAGAAGGGCAAAGCCCATACGACTCACATGGTGGACCTTGACCTTTATATGACCTTGACCTTCAGGTGACCTTCAAGGTCAAGGTCAAACAACTAAACCTACCAATGACATCATACACAAAGAAATGCTTTACACATTTTTCCTACCAAAATACATGTGACCTTGACCCAAGGTCAAGGTCATCCAAGGTCATGCAACACAAAGCTGTTAATTCAAGACATAGGAAGCACAATGGTGCTTATTGGCACTTTCTACCATGAGATATAGTCACTTTTAGTGGTTCACTACCCCATTTTGGTCACTTTTCATAAGGGTCAAAGTGACCTTGACCTTGATGATATGTGAACAAATGTGTCTCATGATGAAAGTATAACATGTGCTCCACATAATTATTAAGTTTGAAACAGTTATCTTCCATAGTTCAGGGTCAAGGTCACTTCAAAATATGTATAGTCCAACTTTGAAGAGCTCCTGTGAACCTTGACCTTGAAGCAAAGTCAACCAAACTGGTATCAAAAGATAGGGCTTGCTTTGACCTATATACCACTTGTAGCTAAGATCGCCATTCTCAATAACGTGGGAGAAAATTGGGAAAATGTGAAAAATGACTGTTTTTGAGACCACATTTATGGCTCCTGTGACCTTGACCTTGAAGCAAGGTCAAGTCACTATGTATGTTTTTTGAGGCCTTGTCATCATACACCATCATGCTACATTTGGTGTTGATAGACTTAATAGTCCCTGAGAAAAATCCAACGTTTAAGTTTTTTACGCCCGGACGGACAAACGGATGGACGGACGGACGAACGGACGGACGGACGGACGGACGGACGACACGGCTGAGTACATAGACTCACTTTTGCTTCGCATGTGAGTCAAAAACTCAGCAAGAGGAAACGAAAAAGGGCAGAGAAAATGACCGCAGCAAAAAGGATGAAACTGGAAAATGAATAGTCACCCTCTAACCGGAAGAACCTTGTGGGGATGATGACGGTGATGATGACAATGGTGGTGATTGGGATGATGAAGATGGTGGTGATGGGGATGATGACAATAATGGTGATGGGGATGATGACGACGGTGGTGATGGGGATGATGACAATGATGGTGATGGGTGTAACAGTTCTTGATAACACTTCTACATAAATATGTTCTGCAATAGTGTACCCAGTCCTGTGATACTTGTACTTTTTTTCTCTCTCTCTTTTTAGCAGGCTTTTTAAAGCTTACAGGAACATGCCTTGTGATAACTTATTTCTGGATTTTTGTATAGGAATTATTTTATTAAGGCTACGCCTTTTATGTACATAGCTTTGCGTGCGTGAATGAATGAGATATTATAATTTATATCCTCGTAAGTTTCTTAATATTGATGTTCTATCTGTTTTTGTCTTTTTAATGTCTTGTTTATTTGTGCACCACTTTGCTGAGATAATAAATTATTTGTATTGTATTGTATTGTATTGCATTGTATTGTATTGTATTGTATTGTATTATTGTATTGTATTGTATGATGACAATGAATTGACAAACAACCATAACCATAGTTAACAGTATTCATTCTCATGCCGGCCGTTGCCGACCGTCGCCGATCGTTGCCGTCCGTCATTTTCAACCGACCAGTTCCAGTCTAGAGCTGGGCTTGGGTGGCAGATGGGGTGAGGTGGTGGTATCTATTTTTTATGTAGTGGATTGTGTATTACAGCTTCGACTGTGTGTGGCGGAAGTGGTAGTGTGGAAGCTTGGGCTCGGTGTGGCGGACGAGCTTGGGCTCTGCTTAAACATTATTGCATATAAATTAACTGTTATTCAATCAGGATTGTTTCTGTATTTTTTTTGTGTTAAAACGGCAACCCCGATCTTGAAGGATGGGAGGATTTCAGTGTTTTTAATACTCAGACATGTAAATAATAAAGCGCCATAATATATATGCTATTAGGTAAATAAGATATGTGTCCTACATTACCCCTTTTAAACTGGCCTGTTTTGACGTATCACAGATTCTCATTCAAAGAGCAATAAAATATAGTGTATTGTAATGTACTATATAAGGGCGACAAGGTGGATGCTTCCTTTCCCCCAACCCACAGGGTCTCTCAATAAGAAAAATTTCAATGCAGACTTCATGGTTAAATACTGTCAGTAATGGTAGCAGATGTGTTGCACGTAAGTGGTCTTCTATTTGAGGCTCGTCCCAGCTTGCGCCAGGAAAGTAGAAGCAGGACTTCGGCGTGAGTTTACTTCCAGGAAGATCTCTAATTCATGGCTTGGCAATAAACGTACAGCGATGGCGAGTGCGCTTTCAAAGGCGCCAACAGCCCCACAAGCTCTCACTTGTCTAGTGTTACGTTCAGTCGCGCTCTCACTCACTCACAATAACGACCTCTTCCGTTTCCCCTGTCCCAATGTTCAGGAGGACAGACTCTTGCCTCTCTCTTGATCGGCCAGAGTCATCACGGTTCGACTTATCCCTACACCCATGATGCCACTGCTTCCAGCAATCACTCCCAGTGATAACACGCCAAGAGTTCGAAACGCCACGTTGAGTGCTTTTCGATTCAATCCTCCTTCTTGGCTTCCCTCTCCATGCCACTTTTTCTGTCGTCGTCGCAGTCATACGTCACTTTTTATTATTACGTCATCGTCACTAAAAACCGTCCGTCTCGGTCCAGTCTGATCTGTTCAAGGACAGGGAAAGTTCCCGAACCTTCTGCGGCATTTCCCATTCTTCCCGCAACACAGCTCCCTCCTCTCGAGACCAAGACGTCCTCGTTGGTCTTCCCACACCTCCAAACTACATTTCTACAACAGGAATGAGTGTGAACAAGTTACATGTATCAAAACAATTGTCCATCCAATGCCTGAAAAATAAACAAATCCATTACTCATCTGGTCGTGCTCATCCTTGGTGGTCCACATGGTGGGGAGAGAGAGGGACGAACTGGTGGCAGGACCCGACAGAAGGATCTAGGTTTCCTTGCGGTACCCTTTTCTCCTGCCTGACCACAGGGCCATGGTCCTGCCACTGTACGTTCCACACACGTCGGCGGTAAATCCTCACAGGAAGCGGGTCGGCCGCACCACACGCCTCCCACGCTGCGTGTATGTCTGTACGTCCTCAGGGGTCATTCCATCCTCGCTCTCGTCTTCCGAGGAAGACCCTGACCCAGCGTCTCTCTCAATGGGTTCATCGTCATCGGTTGGATCAGGGTGGCGCCGTGGTGACTGCCACCAGTTAGGCGGCAGGTCTCCCTGGTACCTCCAGAGACGGGCACGGTTCACTATCCGGGGGCGGGCGCGAGGGTGTTGCTGGATGTGGTACACCCCTTCATGTACTTTGCCCATCACCTTGTAGGGTCCGTTCCACGGCCGGGCTAGCTTGGTGGTGCACCCCCTCTTGACCCGTGGGTTGTAATACCAGACGGCAGTGCCCTCCGAAAAAGTCTGGTCGTCGGCCTTGCGGTCGTACCATGCCTTCATTCGTTCTGCGCTCTGCTGCAGATGTGTCCTTGCGGACATCTGTACCGCCTGCAGTGTATCCTGGAGTCGCGTTACATAATGGGGCAGGTCACGGGGGGGATGTCTTCCAATGGCCGTGGCAGCACCAAGTCAGCTGGGAGCCTTAGCTCTCGTCCAAGCATTAGTCGACTGGGGGAGATGCCTGTAGCCTCCTGGACTGCTGAGCGGTAGGCCATCAGAGCGAAAGGCAGGTGCTGCTCCCAATCCCTCTGGTGGTCGCGGTCACACTTAGAGAGGCACCCGACCAGGGTCCGGTTGTACCATTCCACCATGCCATCTGACTGGGGATAAGCTGGCGTTGTGCGGGTCTTGTGGATCCCCATCAGGCGACAGGTTTCCTGAAAGACCACCGACTCGAAGTTTCTCCCCTGGTCCGAGTGCAGCTCCAAGGGCAGCCCAAAACGGGTGAAGAAACCCTCCACCAGAGCGCCAGCCACCGTCGTCGCCTCCTGGTTGGGGAGAGGGTACGCTTCGGGCCATTTGGTGAAGTAGTCCATGGCTACCAGAACGTATCGGTTGCCAGACCCGGTCTCTGGAAGGGGGCCCAAGATGTCAACAGCTACCCTCTCCATTGGTGCTCCTGTCAGGTAGATTTGGGCAGGGCCATGACGGTGTCGGCGGGGTCCTGTCCGTGAAGCGCAAATATCGCAGCATCGGCACCAGTCATCCACAGCGGTACGCCTCCCGACCCAGTAGTACCGCTCACAGACTCTCTGGTAAGTTTTCCTCCGCCCAAAATGGCCGGCTGCTTGGTTGTCATGCAGTTGCTTCAGGGCCTCTTCCTGCATTGCTTTTTGTAGGACCGGAAGCAGACGATGGTGGGCCCCCTTCTCGTTTACCCACCTCCGGTACAGTGCTCCGTCCTTCATCAGCAGGGTATCCCACTGGGTCGAGGAGGCCTTAGTAACGGGGCTTGTGGCGGTTACCTCCCTCCAAACGGGCCGTACGGGGCTGGTCTCCATCCAGTGGATGACAGTCTGCAGATCAGGGTCTTGTCGTTGCACGTCCGCTAACGCGATCTCCTGTACAGTCTCGCAGCATGGCTCCGCGGATGCCTGTCCCTCCTCGTGTCTGACCACTCGGAGGCAGGCTTTGCATTCGCAGGGACGACGAGAGAGTCCATCGGCGTTGCCGTGGTTTTTGCCGGGACGGTGCAGGATCTCGAAGTCATACTCCTGAACCCTCTGGAGCCATCGTGCCCACTGGCCCTCTGGATCTCGAAAGTGCATGAGCCATTGCAGGGATGAGTGGTCCGTCCTCAGACAGAGTGAACCTCCGGCCATACAGGTATGGGCGAAAGTGGGAGAAGGCCTTTACGACCGCTAACAGCTCCCGCCGTGTGATGCAGTATCGACGCTGCGGGCGGTCGAGGCGGGCGCTGTAGTATCCTATGGCTCTCTCCTCGCCATCTTGGACCTGTGACAGTACCGCTCCAATCCCCATGTCACTGGCGTCCGTGTCGAGTATGAACGGCTCATCCTCCCTCGGGTAGGCCAGAACCGGCGATTCTGTGAGGCGCCGCTTTAGCGCTTGGAAGGCGTCCTCGCATTCGGCGCTCCATTGGAATGGGGCTTTCTTCCCCTTCAGTTGATGCAGCGGGGAGGCGACATCAGAGAAGCCCTGCACGAACTGGCGGTGGTAATTGCAGAAGCCCAGAAAACTATTGACTTCCGTTAGGTTCCTTGGTTTAGGCCAGTCCTGCACGGTGCGCACTTTAGCTGCATCAGTGTGGATGCCATTGGCTCCTACAACGTGGCCTAGAAAGACGACCTCCTTCTTGAATAGCCGACATTTCTGGGGATGGAGCTTTAGACCAGCCTCTTCCAGTCGTTGAAACACAGCCTCCAGGAGGTGGAACTCCTGTTCAAGTGTCGGTGCATATACGATGACGTCATCCAGATAGACTAGGACGCCCTTCTGCAAGAGGTCTTGGAGCACTGTCTCCATGAGACGCTCGAAGGCGGCCGGTGCGTTGCACAGTCCGAAAGGCATCACTGAGAATTGCCACAACCCTCCGTCCATGCAGAAGGCTGTTTTCTCTCGGTCCCCTTGTTCGACCTCTACCTGCCAGTACCCACTCTTCAAATCCAGGGTGCTGAACCACCTAGCCCCCGAAAGGGCATCGAGGGTCAGGTCGATTCGCGGCAGGGGGTGCGAATCCTTCTTGGTGACGTCGTTCAGTCGGCGGTAGTCGACGCAGAACCTCGTGGAGCCGTCTTTCTTCTTTGCCAGCACCACAGGGGACGACCAAGGGCTGTTTGAGGGCTCAATGACACCCTGTTCTAGCATCCTCTGGACCTATTGGCGCGCTATCTCCCGGCTGGCAAGGGGAATAGGCCTAGGGGCTTGCCTGATGGGGTTCAATGTTCCCACGTCGATGGTATGACGTACGAGGCCAGTCCGACCCTCGTCGTGCTCCGCCAATGAGAAGGCTCCCCGGTGGGCGCGCAGCATTTCACCAAGTCGGGTCCGGTCCGAGGCGTCGAGTTCCTGGCTCCCCTCCTCCATGACAGTCTGCAGGGCTCCTGGGAAGGGCACGGTCAAGCCACCTTCCGTCAGTCCGGCCTGCAGCTTTCCTACCTTTAAAAGGCGCGGTGAGGACGCTCTCGCCCACTCAACACTCTCGAACCGTATCGGCAGCCCGTCAAGAGTCAGGAGAGCCCGTCCCCAGTCCATCAATCCTGAGTGTTCCCGAAGGAAATCCGCGCCCAGGATGGCGTCTTCCACTACGTCAGCAATAAGGAACACGTGAGAGGTAGCGACCTCACCAGCCTGTAGCCTCGCTTCCACTACGCCGTGTACGGGGATAGGGCCATTCCGGACGTCAGTCAGGGCTACTG
>JAWQFJ010028370.1:0-7500 GCA_034096865.1 Theodoxus fluviatilis
TAGACAATTGCATTCTCATCTTCTCAAACCATGCGCCCATGGAAAGACGTCTTAGACTTGGAAAACAGCAATCATGTCAGAAAACAAGACCAGAGAACCTTGGCAGAGGACTGCAGAAGTCGTACCAAGGTCAGCATCGCAGTGACGTGGTCCCCTATGGTTTGAAACACGCCTATTTCCTTCTTCTCTCACACCGGAAGTCGCAGCTGCCTTATTTCCGCCACTCGGCGCCTGCTCCCGCCACGCCCGCCATTTTGGAAACTGGGCGTCCTGGGCTGCCACAGCAACCTGGAGCTTTCCAAAAAGCACACCGCGCCCTGGGTGCAGGCGTGGGCTGGAATAAGGGTCAGGTAAACAGGTCTGCAGAACTCTCTCCACATTCTTCTGCTTCCTCGTCACGTTCAGCGGCTGCTGGCTCTAGCCACACCAGTTTCGTGTGTGCCAACGCTCCAACTGGTTCCAAGTAGATAACTTATTTCTTTGCAGGGTTTTTTCCCACTTACCTAAGTCCGTAGTTGCTGTTGGTAACAAAATCTTCAGAAGGCGGTGCTACGAGGAGAGGGAATCTACCCATCGACTGGGAGCACATCATTCCGGTGTTATTCGATCCTTTGCAATCTGCAGATGTGCATGTTACTGGCTTTATTGCTTCTCATCCCATCTTCACCCCTGCTCCACCCAACCACCACCTGCATCCCATGCCCCACTTCACCTCCTATCACTTCCCTATCCCCACCCCCATCCCTCCGCAATTTCCACTCCCAAACCCACCAAACTCCCCTCCCTTTCTTTTTTAGCAAAGCTTTTTGGGGGGTACTTGATGTCTTTGAGTACTACAGGTACATACGGCTGCTGTCGCTGGACACTCCCCTCATCAGCTGAAACCCGTGGTCGTGGAGCTTTCGGGGCCTATTCCACCGCCTCTCCATTATCCTCATCGAAATAACAAAAATATGTGCAGTCAAGACAAATTGGGTGAGGTGAGTGCGGACCAGATGCTGACTTTTCTGATTGAATGGTGGATGAGTGTAGAGACGTTCATTGGGGTTTGGACATGAGGTTCGGCAACCAGCTCATTGCAGAGCGTGGGTTGGGGAATGGAATGAAGTGGATGGAGTTTCACGACCCATCAACCTTTGTAGGCTATGTAAGCCCATTAATTGGGAAATCAATGAATGTATCTGGAGTAAGCGCAAGTCACGTTATCCCTATTCATTCGTCTCTTTTTAATCACGTAGGGAGGCGCGGGGAGTCAATTCTTACTCTCAACCCACAAATCCACACGGGGATTGCGTGGGTTGGGCTCTATAAAATTATTGAACGCACGGTCGGGTTCTACTGATCTCACAGTGGTTGTCCCCGGCAGCCTCTCTAGCTGCTTGGGGCCGCCCCTGGAGGAGTTGCTGGAGTAGGCCCCGTAGACTCAGATGTCAGAGGTTACAGCCCAGAATAGGAGCACAGAGCGGCTTCCGCTGGCCGTACTCTGTAGAGTACGTGAGATATGGAGTGTTCTGTGTGCGGAGACATTCCATTGCTCTTCCACTGGGAGCATTCATAACCGTGCTTGGAGCAGACATACACACGTGCTAATTAAAATTTTGTGCAAATCTGTCAAAATCACTTTGATGTCAGAAGACTTTTTATATCTATTCCAAGGAGTACTATGATAGAGTACTCCTTGATCTATTCACAAAACACACTCTTTAAACTATATAACTCCAAGACTATTTCCGTCTCTCCTCTCAGGTTCGAACAACCAAGCATCGAATTCAACAGGAATTAACTTTCCTGGAATCATGCAGTCAAATGTTTCACCGAATAGTATATGATATGCGCAATTGTTTCAACAATATATTCAAGCCGTTTCTGTGCTCATAACTAAATACCTGCACAGAAGAAGCATACTATAAGTGCATCCCAAAGAATGTAAAGCCACTGTGACTGCGGCTGTTGCTGGTGGTAGTGGAAGTAGTAGAGGCGGCGGCGGCAGTGATGGTGGTGCCTGTGCTGCTGCTGCTAAACCGGTTGAATCAAACGGTGAGAGATAAATTTAAATTTTAGAATTGGGGTCGTTGTAGGAGAACTGCTATAGAGGTGCAATCTCTGTTACCGCAACTCTACCCAAGCCGTCTCCAGGAAAGCCTGGCTGTCTGCCTTTCTATCTCTAGAGGCAGTCTCTCTGAAAGCCTCGCTGCCTTGCTTCTCTGCCAATTCTGTGGTAGAGTGTAAACCGTGCCTGTCTATGATTTATCTATTCAGCCCTTTGTGGCTCTTTGGGATGGGGGAAAGCAGTGCCAGGTCATCTGGGGTTATCTACCCCTAGAACACAGCAGCATCCTCATCCCTGGCGAATGCATTTTCTCTCTCTCTCTCTCTCTCTCTCTCTCTCTCTCTCTCTCTCTCTCTCTCTCTCTCTTTCTCTCTCTCTCTCTCTCTCTCTCTCTCGCTCTCTCTCTCGCTCTCTCTCTCGCTCTCTCTCTCTCTCTCTCTGCGTGCGTACCTGCCTGCCCGCCTGTCTGTCTGCATGCATGCCTGATTGCCTGTCTGTCTGCCTGCCTGCCTGCCTGCTTGCCTGTCTGCCTGCCTGTCTGTCTGTCTGTCTGTCTGTCTGTCTGTCTGTCGTTCTGTCTGTCTGTCTGTCTGCCTGCCTCTCTCTCTCTCTCTCTCTCTCTCTCTCTCTCTCTCTCTCTCTCTCTCTCTCTCTCTCTCCATACCACCCACCCTCTCTCTCCAACTCACCCACCCTCTCTCTCCAACCCACCCACCCTCTTACTCTCATTCTTTTCCCTTCCTCCCTTTTCCCAGCTCCCCCCCCCCCTCTCTCTCTCTCTCTCTCTCTCTCTCTCTCTCTCTCTCTCTCTCTCTCTCTCTCACCACATTTGAATATTTTGCCTCAAGGGCTGAATGTAAGAAAGGCAATACTGCCTAATTCACTACCCTTGTAAAATAAATAAAGTTCTTTCTCGCTCTCTCTCTCTCTCTCTCTCTCTCTCTCTCTCCTCTCTCTCTCTCTCTCTCTCTCTCTCTCTCTCTCCTACGTCCGCATGTACGGTAAACATGGCGTCCAGCTTCTGCCGGGAACGAGAGAACTCTACTTTCTCTTATTTGCAGATGACGTAGCTCTTCTCTCGACCGCTCCTTCTGGACTACAAAATCAAGTAGATAACTTGAGCAATGTGTCCCAGTCCCAGATAGCATGAAAACGTTTTAAAAACATTTTTTAATGTTTTCCAGAAACGTTTGAAAAATGTTTTCTTGCACATTTTATTAATGTTTTAGAAACGTTTCTTGTAAACAAAAATCAAACCAAAATCAAACCAATCTAATCGTTTTTAAAATGTTTTATAATGGTTTGAATTAGGTGTCTTTTCCGTTTACAAGAACCATTTCTAAAACGTTATTGAAATGCACAGGGAAACATTTAGAAAACGTTTTCTGCACATGTTTATCAACTGTTTCTGGAAAACATTAAAATGTTTTTAAAACATTTAATTGCACAAAAAGCAAGTTCTGGAGGATGTGCTCAGATTAGTAATAAATCAGAACCCCAAATAAATTTCTCTATTGACATAAACATACATTTATTTCAGAATTTGACAAGAAAGAAATGTGAATATCGTAACAATATATGCACAGTAATCATGAACAAGATAAAAATATTGCAGATTTGTATTGTATGTGCCTCGGAGCATGTCATGGGCAACTTTAAATTTAAAATGGAATTAAAAATTAACATTTTCAAAATCTAATTTCCAAACCAAAAAAGCTACAGAAAATCTTATTGCAAATTTGGAATTGGCGCGTCTCAAGGATGAAAAACAAAGCAAACTGTCATTGCATTTTATTTAATTTTAAAATTTTAAAATTGCACTGGAATACTCTGCAATGGTTAAACTTACAGAAGATCTGATCACACGTTTTGATTTAGTGTGCCTCAAGGGTGCACAAAAATAGTGATTCATTAAATTTCTAATTTAATACAATTTATTACATTTAATTAAAAGTTAAATTTTCCATATGTAAGGAAATTACTAGAGAACAAGAAATGCTACAGAAAATCTTGTTATAGATATGCATTGAGCATGCCTAGGGGCAGGGCATGCGCAACTGTAAATTTAAAGTAGGATTTAATTAAATGTATTAAATTATATATTTTACTTGTGTAAGTTTATAACTCGAGAACGTTAAAAAAAAGACCTCTGACTGCACATTTGCATTGAGCGTGCTTCAACCAGGACTTGAGTGACTTTTAACTTTAAATTGAATGTGATTTTAAAAAATAAAAAAGCAAGATCTGGACCAAAATATGCGAGATATGGGTTCAGCTACGTGTATTAGAGAGAGACACAGAGAGAGAGAGAGAGAGAGAGAGAGAGAGAGAGAGACAGAGAGAGATAGAGAGAGAGAGAGACAGAGAGAGATAGAGAGAGACAGAGAGATATGCAGACAGACAGAGACAGAGACAGAGATTGATTTATTGATAGACTTTTATTGGGGCCGACGACACAAACACTTCAATACAGTTGAAGAAAAAAAAACACCGATATAATACATACATGTAGAGTTACATTAGAACATTCCTCATTTTATACAAGTCATGGACGTGAACACTGTGAACATAATCCTGCCTGCAATGCTAAACACAGACTGATTAAAAACATTCCGTTTTAAATAGTATATATACAAACTCATTAACAAATTCATCCTCGATGCACCTTAATGTGAAAGGTTAGTATGAGAGAGAGAAAGCCGTTAGACGTTTTTGTGAGAGAGACACACACAGAGAGAGAGAGAGAGAGAGAGAGAGAGAGAGAGAGAACGAACGAACGAACGAATGGTTTATTGGGTAGGCCTCCGGCCTTTTCCAAATCAAAGCAAGCAATACACATTAAGCATATGGAAATACATCAAGTGGAACATCTGTGCCGACATTACATCACATACGTACGTATGTCTACCTATTAATCCAAATAGAACGCGTTACATTCCGGTGAATTTACAGCCAAATCTCTTAGACTAAAGGCTTTGTACAGATAAACACTTGCCGCTCTGGATATAGTGTCATTTTCATTGCTTAAAAGAGTTTTCATTGGATTTTCAGTATGTGGCAAAAGATGTACCAACAAGTAACGTTCCCTCAAGTCCTGCAGAGCTGGGCATTCCAACATGAAATGAAATTCATCCTCCTCTTTTTCTCTACACAATGGACATAACAAATCATATGGTTGCTTCATATATCTTCGTCTATGTATGTACAAATCAGTGATGCCCATTCTAAAGCGGACGAAAACATCTCTGAAAACCTTTTTATCGATACAACTGAGGTATTTTTCCACCACACACTGATTTTTTATTTCTTTGTAGAAAATATATCTGTTGCTTCCGTTCAAGTTTTCCATCCATTGTATACGGAAATGATCTATAAGTCTGTCTCGAAGGCATTTAATGAAGACACGATCATTTGCAGTGGACTGATCCATCCAAACACTTTCAAATCCAAACTTGAGCAACAAATCCTTTACCATCATAGCCCATGAGACGCAATTGTGAGGAAGACTACACATCATGCGATAAACTCTTTTAGGTAGTCTGTCATTGTCCATCTTCAGAATCTTCAGCCAGTACTTTATACTCCTTAAAACAGCATTTATGTACAAAGGAAATCGTCCCGTTTCACCATAGCACATTAAATTAGGGGTTCTTGATGAAACATTCAAAAATGACTTTATAGCATGGAGATGAACACCTTCAATGGCTTCGCATTCATGAACTCCCCAAACCTCTGCCCCGTACAACAGAATGGGCTGAATTTGAGCATCAAACAGCTTGAAAAATACAGCAGCAGGAACATGAGTGATCTTCCTTAAGGTTCTAATCATAATAGTCAGAGCAGAGAGAGAGAGAGAGACAGAGAGAGACAGAGACACAGACAGAGGCAGACACAGAGACAGAGAAACAGAAACAGAGATACAGAGACACAGAGACAGAGAGACAGAGAGACAGAGAGAGAGAGACAGAGACAGAGAGAGAGAGACAGAGACAGAGAGTGAGACAGAGACATGGAGAGAAAGAGAGACAGGGAGAGAGAGAGAGGGGGGGGGAGAGAGAGTGGGGGGGGGGGAAGGGGAGAGAGAGAGAGAGAGGAGGGGGAGGGGGAGGGAGGGAGTGAGAGAGAGAGAGAGAGAGATCACTGGTTTGCACTTGGATGCCCACATGTGCATGTGTGTTTGTCTCTTCACGAGTGAGTGTGTGTACATACGTTATTCTGTGGAATCAGATTAAGTACACACTGTTAGAAAGTAGAATTATAGAAACTAAACCCTATATACTTGGAAGTAATATTGAATGCAAAGCGCATATAGTCTCACAGTATCGCTGACTTTTACACGCTATATAATACATTGCTGCAGGAAATATCACAGTGTTCACTAATTCAATTTTCTCAGCTGTCTATTAAGAAAGGCATGTCTATATGATGTTGTCATGATACATCGCACTGATTTTTAAATAATTTTTGGTAAAAGGGCTTACTTTTTACCATTAATTGTTCTATTGTCAAAATGAAGGAGTTACTTCCCCCTTGACCACAAACTTTGTCTAATTGATGAGCAGGGCAACTCATTTAGGGCCAAAATCAGAAATCAAAGGGAAAATAGCAAAGAAGACATTTTGAGTAGGTGATATAACTCAGCCAAATTTCTTTTGCATCATGTTACTGGACTGGGAAGATAAATCATTTGAACTCAAGAGAAGATGTAACTGGCCAGGAACCTTTTTTCATGCACCCTTTGCTGTAATCTTTGGAGGAAGTCATGATTGGGTTTACGTGTGGATACTGAATAATAAGAAAACACATATGACTAAAAGCCACTTAACCTGATAAATTTGGAGTCAGCGGAAAAACTGTATATCCAGTTCACAAAGGCGGCTGAGGCCTTCCAGCAGCTTGGAGCTGCGAATGGTTGGGCCAGGATTTAGCTCCAGGATGTAGCGGGAAGCAGGCAGGGATGCGGCCAGGATGTAGCGGGAAGCAGGCAGGGATGCGGCCAGGATGTAGCGGGAAGCAGGCAGGGATGCGGCCAGGATGTAGCGGGAAGCAGGCAGGGAAGGGATGCGGCCAGGATGTAGCGGGAAGCAGGCAGGGATGCGGCCAGGATGTAGCGGGAAGCAGGCAGGGAAGGGATGCGGCCAGGATGTAGCGGGAAGCAGGCAGAGATGCGGCCAGGATGTAGCGGGAAGCAGGCAGGGAAGGGATGCGGCCAGGATGTAGCGGGAAGCAGGCAGGGAAGGGATGCGGCCAGGATGTAGCGGGAAGCAGGCAGGGATGCGGCCAGGATGTAGCGGGAAGCAGGCAGAGATGCGGCCAGGATGTAGCGGGAAGCAGGCAGAGATGCGGCCAGGATGTAGCGGGAAGCAGGCAGGGAAGGGATGCGGCCAGGATGTAGCGGGAAGCAGGCAGGGAAGGGATGCGGCCAGGATGTAGCGGGAAGCAGGCAGGGA
>JAWQFJ010028370.1:12500-30720 GCA_034096865.1 Theodoxus fluviatilis
AAACACACACACACACACACACACACATATATATATATATATATATATATATATATATATATATATTGGCATGGGTACCCTTATAATGGGAGTATTCATAATGCGCATTGTCTGTTACAACTAATTCTAACTGAATTTCACTCTTATACGTACGCAATGATGATTCAATTTCATTCTTCACCTAGGGACATATCGCCAACAGCGATTGTTTTTAAATGTGTACACACACACACACACACACACACATATATATATATATATATATATATATATATATATATATTGGCATGGGTACCCTTATAATGGTAGTATTCATAATGCGCATTGTCTGTGACAACTAATTCTAACTGAATTTCACTCTTATACGTACGCAATGATGATTGAATTTCATTCTTCACCTAGGGACTTATCGCCAACGGCGAATGTTTTTAAATGTGTACATAAAGGCTCATTTATGTGTGCGTGATGAACATTAGAGTATCAAGTTTCAGCTATGTGCATCTCACTATTTTTTAAAATTTAATCTGTAGATAAACTGAATATTGCTAAGGCGGGTCGTCGGCCACAATAAATCAATAAATCAATAATCAATCCATAATCAATCGATCAATCAATCAGGCAGGCAGGCAGGCAGGCAATCTCTCTCTCTCTCTCTCTCTCTCTCTCTCTCTCTCTCTCTCTCTCTCTCTCTCTCTCTCTCTCTCTCTCTCTCTCTCTCTCTCTCTCTCTCTCTCTCTCTCTCTCTCTCTCTCTCTCTCTCTCTCTCTCTCTCTCCCTCTCCCTTCCTCTCTCTTTCTCTCTCTGTGTCCCTGTCTGTCTGTCTCTCTTTGTCTGCCTGCCTGTCTGCCTGCCTTCCTGCCTTCCTGCCTGCCTTTCTGCCTGCCTGCCTTCCTGCCTGCCTGCCTGCCCCCCCCCCCTCTCTCTCTCTCTGCTCCCTTTTCTCCCTCTTCTCCCTCCCCTTCTTCCCTCCCTCCCTCCCTCCCTCCCTTCGTTCTAAACCCACAAAACACAGAATGTGAAAACAGGAGGACATGAACGAAGAACAATAACAACAACAAAGAGCACAATTAGCGTTACATGTGATTGCATGCCCCATGGACTGGTCTGTTTTGCTAACGACAGGTTTTCAGTTTTACCAACGCCAGTAAGTACCGGACATGTATACTTTAAGCAAATCGTGACGGAATATTTAGAATACAATTTCTGAGTTTGTATCACAGAGGCTCAAAAAGCAGTTACATCATTTCCTCACCTGTTGCTGAATATGCAAACGTCGCGAGTTTCGCCGCTTTGGGACGCCGATCCGATGCACCATAACCATTGATTTTCTTTCTCTTTCTTTTGGAAGATGGAGATGGCGTTTTGTAATGGTGTTGAGGTGAATATTGATGAGAATTTGAATTCAAGTGCACCAGGTGTCCATAATGAAGCATTTTTTCTTCAATACATTTGGTCTATTTTTCCACTTTACCAATTCAAACTGTTCATTCTCTTCATTTGTTGCGGTGTATATGTGCAATACTTTTTTCACATTAAAACCACGGCTTGGCAATGTTGAAAGCACGATAAAAAGCCAGCAGTCATACTTTCATAAAGTAGTGTAAGCCTGACAAGAAATTTTCGCTTCGAGTCGTTTGTACCTCCTGGGGCAAAATGCCTTTACCTCGCCACGTCTCCTCCGAAAACGGAGGCCATTCATGCTCGGGTGGAAAACGTAAACTACTCCATTGGACTAGTCTCTACTGCTGTTTCTCTAAGCAATCAAGGAAGTTGTTCAAGTGCTGTCTGCCAGCTAAAAACCCAGTGCGTCGGACTTGCGACTGCACTGCACGGGTCTGCCAGCGTCTGTGCAAACAGAATGGAAAGGGGGACCGCGGGGCGGAACTTCAACTCCTCCAGTTCGCAGTGTTGCTCGGCAAGACAACACAAGCAGTGGATGCGCTTGTCAGAATGGATCGGCTGCGTGTCGGTACACGACCCAAGGTGACAGAAACGCGGAGACATTTGCTCTGCGTCTCCACAAACACCCTCCCCGTCATCGAACTCCTGTGCACTCGCCAGGGCTTGGGTTGCCTCCCCTGCCATTGAGGAGAACATGGTGATTGGCTTTGATGACGTAAGAGGCCAAGCCCCTGGCGAGCCGGGTCAAGGCGCAGGCGGGCAGTCGTTGTCGCCTTTTGAACTGCGGACTGGACAAACACAGGGCGGGAGATCAAAGAGCCAAGGGGGTTACACCGTTCGTGTTGGAAACAACATCAGAGGTCAACATGCAAAAGGGGCAAAGAGAGGGGTGGGGGGTGGGGGTGGAGAAGGGGGGAGGGGGATAGGCAGGCGGGGGAAGGGAGAGAGATTGAGATGAAAGCGAGAGTTGAGGACGAAAAAGATAAGATGCCATGTTTCAAGCTTTTATGGATTCTAGAGATGCATTCTTCTGCCAAAAGCTCGACTGATATGGCGGTCTGTTCACCCAGGAGTAAGCTACGTGTGTAAGTGAGGGTAGGCGTGAAGACTCCTCTCTTCTTCTTTGCTCCGTCCGCAAGGAGGCGAGACGTGCAGGGAGTAAAAAGTGATGTGGCTTGTTGAAGAACGGGAAAAAGGTAGAGGTCAGATCTGGCATGGATGGAGTAGCGCTTTACAAAACGGTACGATGTTTCATTATCTCTAGAAGAAAAGTAATAATCAGCAATGAGTTGAAATGAGCATTGTGGGATGACGTTACTGGGCATGGTATACGAAACTACTTCCTCTATATGTGTGTGTGCGCGCGCGTGTGTGACGTATGCACCATCAGAAACGCTAGAAATAGTAGCATCGTCTACTAAGGACGGACACATCAGTAACACATGGGGAGAGTGGACTTGTTTCAGATGATCACTTTATACATTCTTATACACCACAACACCGCCCATTGTTTGTCACATGGCAAACTTTTGACCTATAATCAGTCATCAAAAGTCCAGTCTCCTAAAGTTGCCTTCAGTGCAACGCAGTTTTTACCCAGCAGCGACCTTGAACTTCGAATGTCTTTCCTGCGGCCATATTGGCTCCGATGACGTCGCGCTAGGACCTACATGGTTCTGCCTACTCGCAGCCCCGACTGCCTGGCTTCTCCAGCTTTACTCTTCCCTAACTACCATGATCTGCCATGCAAGTTGCCGTTCTCCGTCTGCGTAGTTCTACAGTGTTGTGCTGAGCTGAGGGTCACGTCGGTGGGTGCTGGGCAAAAAGTCGTTTTTCACTGCGACTCTGCCACAAGGCCTCCATTGTTGCAGTAATGCATCAGCGCCAGATGTTGATCCCAAGAAGACGACAAAGCGGCGTCTACAATCCCTCGGCCTGCCCCTGGCAGACGAGTCCATAATCCTTCAGTCTCACAGTGTTTTCAGTGACTAAGAATGAGATGGGAGTTTGTCACGACTGAAGGCTGGGAGCTGTGAACGCCATCTCTCCGTTCTCTTACCCCATGACCTGTCGTGCCGACGTTGCTGCACTGAATGCTCTGCTAAATCCAGGCTAAGTGGTGCTTCGTAGTGAAGAACACACGTAGAAACCAGCCGGTAATCCCAGTTCAAAATGGCAAATGATTCTTATCGGACAGCAAATGACCTGGGAACCGATTTATACCAACTAAATGTCTCTGCTTTAATTCGATTTTGATATCCCTTTACTTCGATTTTAGCCATTATGATATCCATCAGTTTTGTGGCAATTTCCATGGGGTTCTTAAGAAAGAAAGAGAGTGATGCCAAAGCAAATGGCTTTCTAGCCTCTAACTGAGTGCATTTCTGTCTTTAGGTCGGACCTATGCCGAAAACTCTTTCACCTGCATTTCTGACTTGAATCTTTCACTGACGGATTGCATGGCCTCGGCAATTTTCCCCACAATGAATACTCTAATATGCTCTAACGGTGTCATCTCGCACAAAGGTTTTCGATTTTCTGCATCTCTGAACTGTCCTGATGTAAACACTCAACCCATCAGTCTAAGTGGCTGTGCAAACTTAACTAAGTGGGTAACCCGATTTCTAATTATGGAATTTGGGAAAGCGATTTTGCTATGGCATGCATCGTGCCAGGAGTACTTTTCTCCGTTTTTGTTGCTTTGAACACCTGCAAAAAAGCATGATTGTGGCGTCTAAAAAGGAGCATTGGATGTGTGTGTGTGTGTGTGTGTGTTTGTGTGTGTGTTTGTGTGCGTGTGTGTGTGTGTGTGTGTGTGTGTGTGTGTTTGTGTGTGTGTGTGTGTGTGTGTATATATAAAGAGACAGGGTCAGCTCATTCAGATCTCACTTTTTTCAGTTTTGCGTAGAATATTGTTAGACATTAAGATAAAACGTTAGAGCGTGCCCAATGATAAGACTATTTCAACAAGGGATATATATCAGCACCCCGCACACATGACAAGAACAACTAGGAAGGGGGAGGCGGGGGGTGAATTGGAAGAGAAATAAGAAGATATTCATGCTACTAGCCGGCGTTCTGATATATCACTCGGATCCAGTTTTTTTTTATGGTGACCTCGAAGATTCTCAAAATATTTTAAGATCGTGTATTGCAGGAGCCTCCCACCGCACAAACATTCTCCACCCTTTACTTTGTGCCGTTAGTGGGAACACACCCACGATACGTTGACCCGGACGTAATTATCACCTTCAATTACTGCTTCCTGTTCTTTTCGAATGTCTCTCTGTCAACATGGCAAGTTGTTGAGTATTACCATATCAATGACTCCACTGCAAAGAGGAACACTGGGGGCTCTGTGCCTTGGGGAAATCATCCAGGAAAGCAAACAGACTCTCTGTACAGAGCAGTGCAGGTTGTGTAAGGCTTCCATTTTTGAACCTGCCTACCTGCAGACGTCAGTCACGTCAAACAGCGGTTGCAAAGTTTGCCTCTTGTATTTGCTTGCAATAAGGAAGATTCCCAAAGCACCATAAACAGGATGCTTTCATCTTCCCCTGTATTTATACGCACTGTTCTCAGATAAACTTTGAGCTGGAGTAAGTCTGTTTTGCGCTTTTATTGAAAGAACGGATAAAGTTTTCATTCGATCGTCTTCAAATGTAGATTTTTAAAAAGTACCTTTCACTCTTCAATTCCACTTGGTTTCAAGAATATCCTGATGGGTTCTGAAAAGTTTTCCCTGGACTGGTATTTGATCAAACTCATTCACGCTGTCTCTTTCCTGTATTGTGCTGTTTTCACAAGTGTGTTGACGAGTTCGTCATCATAGAGCATTTGAAGACAAAAAAGATATATGCTCAATCAGCACAGTGCTGTGACTTTCATCTCACAGAGGGATGTCATAGGTCTTGTGTGCAGTCACAGAAGAAATGATAGGATTGAGATGACCCTTTAGCATTAAACTTGACTATTGAGGGGAGGTGCGAATTCTCTATAGACACCAAGCTGACCCTCATCCGTTTCTGCCCAAACAGGCTCTGTCACGATCGCGTAATCTTTGTCTTCGTGCGTCCAGCCCACCTTGTCAGTATGTTCGGCCCGTTCTGTCCACAGCATTCACTTTGGCGTACTTTTTTGCTGCAGCCTTGTGTCCCCCAGGTCCTATGTGTACGCTGAGCCCTATTGGCCATGCAAATTTGCCTTCAGCAGCAGCCGGTGGTCTCGACGGTCTATTCATAGACATGGGCATTTGTAGATGCTGTTGTGTCACTCAAGATCATAAATGAGCGAAACTGTTGAGACGACTTGAAGTATGGAGAAGACTTATTTCAGCGATAAAGTGCACGGAAGGTTATTTTGGTTTGACCAGAACAGTTTAAATATTTGTTTGCTCAAATAAGAGAGTGTGACCGTTTACATTTTTCTTGGATCAGTATAGCTCTAAGAATAATGTCAAATAGTGCATGCCTAGAGCGAGCTAAGTAAGACTAAGTTATTCTTGTTCTGCAATAAATGATATACGAGTATCGTAGCATTTGAAGCAAGAAGCCGAGATACTGTCGATGTCCAATTTGTGAATTTGATACAAGAAACCTTATAGTTATTAGTCTAATCACCAGTTTACACACATAACCTCAAATTGATTAAGAAATTTTACAGATCTTTGTCTGTCAACCATTCATTATAGATTAGCTTTGGCCTTTGTATGCCGAAGTGCCATACTTTAATGGAAAAATATGAAAGCTTGATTTTTCGAATATGCAAAAACGATGTTACAAAATACGCATATGAAATTGTACATGTGTATTTGCGACTGATTGACGTTAGTGAATTCACTACTAACATAAAATGTGATAATTTACATAGCAAATATACGCACATTCACAACTATACGCAAGCCGGTTAATGCTCTCGGTTAGACCTAGTCAGTCATAGTTTTTCTTACCTTTTCTGTACATTAATTCAAGGGAACAAAGAAATCCTTTGTCCACTTTCTGCGTGAGATTTTCAGAAAGCGGTTAAAACATCTTCCCGGGGGCAAAAGGCCGGAGGATGTTGAATCATTCCTGCCATCACGTTGGTTCGTGTTGTTTCTTTGCTTGAGTTCCGTCATTCCTCAACAGTCAAACCAGACAGCCCCTTGTGTGCTCCATCTTGGTATCTTTCGAGCAGGTCAGAACTGTCTTGCGTCGGTCAGTGAACTTTCTCCACAAAGTTCATGCCGAGCTGCCCTCTCCCCCTGTGTGTTGGGGGTGAGAATAGACATGCCCCGTCTTCCTATGCGATTCGTAAAGCAAATAACTAGGGAAATCGTGACTTGACTTGCGCATACTCTAAACTGTTTCATTGATTTCGTGATTGATGACCTTACATAGCCCACAAAGGCTAAAAGGCCGTAAAACTTCGTTTATTCATTCATTTATTCCTGTGTTGCCTTCGTGGCAGGGACCAGCGTGCGTGTTGGGCATGGAGAGGCTTTACAGACGCATTACCAAGCTGATAAGGACAAGTCGCTCGAGGCAGGTCTGCGGACAATAAATCCTTGGTGATATCGAGTCTCGAGTCCGCTGATCCCCATGCTTTGATGTGGGGAGTTCGACACATCCACTGTGAATTACCTTTTCTGATAGAGTCCGAGAACAAGGGGAACACGCCTGCACTGATTGGCAGCGTCAAAAGATTTTAAAGCCGCAAATAAAGCGATGAAATGAATGAAAACGTTTTTGAAATGGTTTTTGGAAATGATTCAGGGAAATGTTTTTTTTTGTTGCATGCCTTTGTCACTTTTGATGTTTAACATTTATAGGCCGTCTTTTGAAATGTTATGTATTGCAGTTTCATACGCAGCAGAGTAGTTTTGCTGAATGAAACGATGGTAATCAATTCATTAGCATACGTCAACAGGAAAAAACCCACCACTTACATGAAGGTTTTTGCTTTAATTGTCCCTGTCCAATTTTAATGAAAAATAATTACGCTTTCACATGAGATTCCTTTCAAAGCTTTATTGATTAGATGTACACACAATGGAACCTTATGGAGTGGAATCGAACTGAAGTTTTTATCAAAGTATCAACAAGCTTGTAGGCACACGCGCATGCATGCAAAACACACACACACACACACTCACACTCACTCACACACTCACACACACACTCACTCACACACACACACACACACACACACACACACACACACACACACACACACACACACACACACACACACACACACACACACAGACTCACATGTGCAGATTTTTTTCTTCTCGCATTTTCTTTAATGCATGGATTACATTAATAGTACCAGAGAGAAATACTATGTTGTCTTTTTTGTAGTTCTTTGTGCTGTTGGATGCAGTTTTGGTCGTGTCAGGGAGTTCTCATTTCGACTTGTCGGCGATGTTAAGCTCATAGGAATGAAGATTTCTCTCGATATTGCTGATGTATGGTTTCGCTCTGAGCGAGAGCAATGGCCTATTACTCAACCGGTAACCTTACAAGGGACAAATACTCATAATGATATACTCTAGAAAGCTTATATATGCTGGGAGTCGTGAGAGTGGGTTTTATCATTTTGTTTTTGTTTGTTTATATGTTTGTTTTTCTTGTTCATTGTATTTTGTCTTGTAGTGCTGACGACGACAGAAGCGTTTTGACAAAAATATAAGGGGAGTTGGCGATTCACAACTCTTGGCGATATTGTGCTGCCGACGATGTTCGGGAGATGGATATTTGCGACTATTGTGGATGTTGGTGTTCAGGTTTGAGTCTCTGCGACATCACTACTCTCGGCAATGCAGCTAATTCCATATCCGTGGGCTTAGGAAAGACCCTGGCAAATGACGTTAACATCTTTTCACGGTCACTAGCGGTCATCATTTTGACATGGTCTGTTCAAAGTCCTCGTCTCATTAGACTAATGACCGTGTCAGGGTTTTGGCAGTGTTTAGTCGGCGAGTTGGAATTGCTGGCGATGAAAGTCTCAGTAGAAATAAGGGCATTGCTTCACTTTGGTCGTGTGCACTATTGAGCCTTCGCGAGGTTACTGACCTTCCAGGCAGTCTTGGCATTTCCAGTAGGCAACGACGAAGTATTGTTACTGTCCATCACATTTTAAAGAAAGGGCTGCAAAAGTGCGTATAGAAAGACTCATAGAAACTGCAAATCTCTACATTTAAGGGCTGAATAGTGTGGCTCTCTGTTCAGAGTGATGGCGTTTATCGCTTTTGAAGCCATTGTTATCATTCTACTTTTGCCATATGTTGTACTTTAAAGTTGCAGCAACAGTCGCAGTAACAACTTCAGCAGCAACAACACCAACTGCAGTAGCAGTAGCAAGGGCAGATGCATACAATTATTGGCAAGACCGCGACAATCAGACAGATCGGTCGGGAGTTCTGACCTCAACAGCTGTGTGTCCATAGAAAGTGATTTGTGACACCTGAGCAGTCAGTGACCTCACCTGCACACTGACTTCTCTTTGCAAGGGCATTGTTGACCCCTTCTAAATGAACACATTTCACTATTCTCAAACGGCACTGTTTTTAGCGCTTATTGACCTCTCGGTGAACCCGGATCGCCAAATCCCTCGACTGAGCCTTGGTGTTGGCTTTTAGGTAAGTGGTTAGTATGAAGTGATACACACATATCTTTACTCAACTGCTTATCGTGACTACCAAAATATCACAACATAGCAGGGGAAAGGTATCATTATATAGACTTCTAAGTGAGATAGCATCATTTCGTGCATGTGTATATGGCCGAAGACGCGTTGTAGTCACATCCGGACGAGTCACAGGGCAGGGGTGGGTGTCAAGCTACAAATAGGAGCAGCGCCATCTACAAATAGGAGCAGCGCCATACTTGCAGGTTAGGAGCGAAACAAAGTGGACATTTTAAGAAGGAAACTGTGTTCTTCCTTTTTGAGGAATGAAGATCGCTTGACGATGACAAAAAAGATGGCATCAAAGCATGGGAAAAGTTTGATTACAACTTAAAATTGTCGAGAACAATGCTCATGGATAATTTTGACATTAATAATGAGTGGAAATATGCAATGCAAGTTCAGTGTTTTATCCAAAGATGAAAGTCTGTGATTCATACAGCAATGGACACGCCACCTGCTGGACAAGATACGACTGTAACTGTGCAAAACCAGAGTCTATGCTACTAGAGTTGAGCCTTGCCTTGTAAAGCTGCTGCGCTGTCAGGAATGGACTTTGAGCTACTGAGACTGGTCTTCAGTTCTCCAGCCAATGAATGTAAGCATCCGCCATTTACTGTAAACTATTTTTTGTGGTGCAGTGTATTGGTTCCACTTGGCTGGATATGCTGGATAAAATATGTTAATAATGTGGAGGTCTCTACATTCCATCAAGTTGAAATATCCTTACAATCCTAATAACAGAAATGTTTTTCAAGATATATTGAATATCCTTTTTTACTCCAAAAGACTTCACTGCTGAAAATTTACTTGTGTCTCTTGGGTGTCGCTTCTATTTGAAGAAACGGGCCAAAACAAACTGTGATTTTCGCTGTTACATGTGACAACGTAACATCATATAACGTAAACTTTCTTCATCCAAAATATGGAAATTAAAGTTACATTGCACGTGCATTAGATAAATGGCTATGTACAGCAGAAATTGTGCAATGCAAGACACAGAGTTACAAACAATGAGTTAGGTATAATGAACGAAAGTAAGTGATTGATACCCAATCATATACCATTACTACCTAAGTCTTTTGGAAGGGTGTGCTGCAGTAACAGCACGTGGGAGGTTTTATGGTTTTCTGCCTCAGGCAATGCCGGTGACATTGGCGTGGAATAACTTTTTTCTGCTTTTTATGAGATGAAACATGTTGTCTTTAATGAAAATGACTTCAACTAGTACATTAATAAGTATCACTTGAACCATATTTGTGTGCTCCTGTGTTTTGTAAGCGTGTGAATGCGTGTGAGGTCGTTAGAATGTAGACATACATGACTTCTCTTTTTTTGACAGGCCGAATTAGAATATACGGAACAACAATCAAAAGACACACACACACACACACACACACACACACACACACACACACACACACACACACACACACACACACACACACACACACACACACAAAACATTATTGAAATCACGCTGAATCAAAGCTGTGATGTTTATTAACACTCAATTTTAGCTAGATGGTAAATAAAACGATATTCGCTTGCACAATCGACTTGAGATATTTCCCCAAGTTCGGATCGTTCAGGTCTGTCCCCAAAGCCGGAGAACGACATTAAAAAAACTAGCTTCATTTGTTAATGTTTTCTGTGCAACAGTAAAAAAAAACTGCACAAAGATGATATCTGAGACACATGAATAAAATTGGAAGATTTGTAAACGCCAATGACCGCTGTGTCGTGTGGAAAAAAATAGATTAGGCATTGTGTCTGTCTACAGTTTCTAACAACTGCAACGAAAAAAAATCTTCTTTTTTAACCCATCATGCTGAGATGTAAAACACTCCTCCATCTTTTTTTCACACTCCCTGCATTCAACTTAGCGTAAACACACAATAAAACCGGAAAGTGTTAAGTAATTCAGTCAAATTCTCGGGTTTTCTGCTGTCTGTATACAACGACAGCAACCTCTAACGACCGGAACGCAATGCCCATGGTAAATTTTAATGCATTTTCGAGTAATTGTACGCGTTAGATTAGTGAGATTTAGCATTTACCAAACTGCTTATGATAACTTTTAATCTTTTTGATCCCTTGTTTCGAAACCAGACGAAAAGGAATAGTAGCTACTTTGAGAATGGTCGCCAGACTAAGGATATAGTCAGACAGCCGTTTACGGTTGTTTAGGATCGAGACAGACGACTATTTCAGTCGTTTAAGTGCAAACAGAATTTTTAGTGTGAGCGCTTGAATAGGGTGTAGCTGGCCGGTCCATCACTGAATTATGTGACTATTCAGGTAGTTAAGACTCTAACCCCCACCAAACCCTCAAACAACCTTTTAAGGATTTTGCTGTCTTCACTTGCGTGTAAAAAAGAGAGACTTAGAACGTGGAGGAATGCTGGAAGGAAAAGGTGTGTTTAGGGATTAGGCTATCTTCAGTTGTGCTTAGATTTAAGAAAAATAAATGCATTGATACGAACTTTCCCTAACTTTCTAGACACATTAGTTAAAATTTAGTGTTTTTTTTTCTTTCTTCAAAACTACCACCATGCCGTCAAAGACAGCATTATGGAGGAGGAGACTAAAGGAGGAAAACTCTGAAATGTATGATAAGTAAGAACAAGGGAGGAGGCAAAGGGCAGGGACGAGAGGAGGCAGAAATGCAGGGACGTGAGGAGGCAGAAATGGGTGAACGAACCTCAAACCAGAGTGGCTGTTTTGTCTAAATGTTGCATACGTGTGTGTGTGTGTGTGTGTGTGTGTGTGTGTGCGTGCGTGCGTGCGTGTGTGTGTGTGTGCGTGTGTGTGCGTACGTGTGTGTGTGTGTGTGCGTGCGTGTCTGTGTGTGCGTGTGTGCGTGTGTGTGTGTGCGTGTGTGTGTGCGTGTGTGTGTGTGTGCGTGTGTGTGTGCGTCTGTGTGCGTGTGTTTGTGTGTGTGTGTGTGTGTGTGTGCGTGCGTGTGTGTGCGTGCGTGTGTGTGTATGTTTGTGTATGTGTGTGTATGTGTGTGTGTGTGTGTGTTAGAGTGTGTGTGTGTGCGTGTGTGTGTGTGTGTATGTGTGTGTGTGTTTGAGTGTGTGTGCGCACGCTCGCTTGCTTACATGCACGCATTATTGTTTGCACATATTCTTGTGCACCAGATTAATAATACATCTTTCCTTCCTTCAAATTCATCTGTAGTTGCTCTCATTGTTTATTTCCAGTTTATTAAGTCAGCTGTCTAACTCTTCATTTTAATGACTATGCAAATCTTTACATTGGATGTACTTCCACTGAGTTTTGTTTTGGGGAATATTCCACGAAATAAAGCATAATATATATTGTGCTATATACATGTACATATTTAGTACACGTGTGTCCTGAACAGTAATTGCATTGTGTGTAAGATAGACAAAGTTCTTGTGTACGTTGTTTCTTTTTTAGAAGGGAAGTGTTCTTGTTTACATTTCAACAAATGAGTACACATCATTACATTTCAAAACTGGAAGAGTGCACACTCTTTGCACCAGAAAGTATTTTTTCATGTTTTGCATGCTTTATCAAAGTCACATTCAACACAAAATTGCACAAGTTTTACAAATAATCAACATGGAAGGATTACCGCAGACCAAAATTAACACAATTGTAACTCAGCACCTCCTGAACTTTAGGGGGTAGGCTTATGTTTTCAAATATGTTTCTAGGTTTATATCGCATTATGCAAGAGAGTAAGGCTACAGAATGTTTCCTGGGATGTTTGGGGGGGAAAAACAACTGCAGTGCGAGGTGGAAGGTGCTTAAACTAATTTAGATTCCAAGATTTAAATTTTGCATATGATGTCTGTGTGTGTTCAGCATAACTTCCAGTGCATTCGTGTTGAATTGTTTAATCAGCTTTGGCTGCAAAAAGGAATATTCGGTTGGGACCTTTTCCATGGACCGGAGAGGTCATGTAGTTCACCCTCACTTTGTACAAAATGTGACCTGTGTTTTTCTTAAAGGGTGTTATGTTAAGAACATGTGGAACTTGTTTATAAAGTATATTAGAAAGAAATACGTTGTGTTTTTAATTCTGGTGCTGTTTTTGCTTGAAGAGTGAGATCTGAAAACTGAAACTATGAAACCTGCCACACTCTATCAAATGACTCGTTCTGGAACGGGGAAGGGTCACGGCCATTCTGTTTTGAAGCTTGCCTATTGCCTAGCCTCTCAGCACAGGGTCACGGCCATTTTGTTTTGAAGCTTGCGTGTAGGTTTGGCCAAGGCCCACTGCCTGGCCTCTGTGCTGCGCGTTTCTCCACGTGATTCCAGCCGGCGCCTGTGGCAGCGCTGCGAAGGAAAGTGCTGCCTAACCGGTTTTGTTGTATGTTGAGGTGCCTGTTTGTGTCGACGCATCTTGGTTTGTGTTGGTTTCAGTGTGTCTGCTGTCTTTTTCTCTTTGTCAGTGACCCCTCTATGCGAGTGCGTGTGTGTGCGTGTGTGCGTGCGTGTGTGCGTGCGTGTGTGCGTGCGTGCGTGCGTGCGTGTGTGTGTGTGTGTCTGTGCATGTTTATGGTTCTGTGTATGTAAGTCTATCTGCCTGCCTGCTTTGTCTGCCTGCCTGCCTGCCTGCTTGCCTGCCTGCCTGCCTGTCTGCCTGTCTTTCTGTCTTTCTGTCTTTCTGTCTTTCTGTCTGTCTGTCTGTCTGTCTGTCTGTCTGTCTGTCTGTCTGTCTGTCTGTCTGTCTGTCTGTCTGTCTGTCTGTCTGTCTGTCTGTCTGTCTGTCTATCATCTTGCTTATCTCCCACCCTGCCTGACTGCCTACATTTGTCAATTAACCTACGTACCACCTCTCTCTCTCTCTCTCTCTCTCTCTCTCTCTCTCTCTCTCTCTCTCTCTCTCTTACTCTCATTCTCTCTTCCCTTCCTCCCCTTTCCCCAGCTCCCCCCCTCCCTCTCTCTCCCTCTCTCTCTCTCTCTCTCTCTCTCTCTCTCTCTCTCTCTCTCTCTCTCTCTCTCTCTCTCTCACCACATTTGAATATTTTGCCTCAAGGGCTGAATGTAAGAAAGGCAATACTGCCTAATTCACTACCCTTGTAAAATAAAGTTCGTTCGTTCTCTCTCTCTCTCTCTCTCTCTCTCCCTCTCTCTCTCTCTCTCTCGTGTATATGTGTGTGTGTGTGTGTGTGTGTGTGTGTGTTCAAATATTCCATCATCGTTCAGTTATTCTTCATAAGTCCTAGCACGCAGTTATAGCAGAAACGCTCTGACTGCACGGAGTCATGGTTACCACAAACACTGTCCAAGTTTCATAGTGTCTTCTCACAGGCTTTTCAAAGCAAAGACTTTTTAAAATGTTTATTTACCTTTTTTCCGTTGTGATGGTGTCTGTTTGGAGAATCACGCTAGTGGACTCAAGTCACGCCTGACCCCACGCTGACAGTTCAAGGGCGGCTGGAGCACCCCCCCACCCACCCCCCAAGCAGGCGTAATGATAGGTGACAGTACAATGCGGGGCAAGGTGAGGATGGATGGAGATTGTGGTTGGGGAGGAATTGCGCACAATCTTGAAAACTCCCTTCACCTACAACAATGTCGCTGACACATCTCCTTTTCCTCATACGCTACCCCTATTTCCTCCCACATCTTCCTCCAACTGTTACCTCCTTTCCTCCCCCAACCCCCACCCCCACTTTCCCATCATCGTACCCCTCTTCTCCCTCTTCTCTATGTCTAACATCCTACCTATCCCCGCCATTCTCTTTCATTCAACCAGCTCTGTCGTTCCACCCCTGCATTTTTTTTCACCTCACTAGCTCTATCATCCACACACTGCCGCTTTTTTCCCTCAACCCAAGATGCTCGTAGAGCTGCAATAGCTTGTCGATGACATGCTACGTTGTGGAGAAATCATAGGGAATCCCATTCTGTAAACCCGAGTCAGTAGTATATACTTTTGCCGGTAGGCGAAATCTCTAGTTTACTAGAATGAGGTAATCCATGCAAGAAGAAGCTCCTTTCCTGACTAAGATTTTAGATATGATGCAAATGTCTATCATCTCATGCTAAACATGAAATGCAATGAATAGTTACAACCATTCACAATCAAATACAAACCTGTTGATGTCTTGTTGGTCTGTTGATGACATTAAATCAAATGTATGCACTAAAACCAGCATGCCATATTTTAAGTATACACCAGCATTCACGCATCACAACTCAATTATTCAATGTGATTTGATCGTTTCCACATGTTCTTTGCTTCTGGAAGATTCCTCGAGAGTCTGTGATGTTTACACACTTTCAGCTTCATCTGAAACGTCAACATAAAGATAAATCGAACATTCTGTCATGTTACGACACGGTTATCAGTGACCTGAGATGGATTGCTTTGTTTGGGTGCTTGTAGGCATCCTGATAAGGCATGCTACATCGATAAACAATCGAAAGCGTCTGTGCACTAACACTTTGCATGACTCGTCACTGACGACTAGGTCTGCGAGCAGCTCGCAGTGCTCATAGGCACTATGAGACAAGAAGATAGATAGATAGATAGATAGATAGATAGATAGATAGATAGATAGATAGATAGATAGATAGATAGATAGATAGATAGATAGATAGATAGATAGATAGATAGATAGATAGATAGATAGATAGATAGATAGATAGATAGATAGATAGATAGATAGATAGATGATAGATAGATAGATAGATAGATAGATAGATAGATAGATAGATAGATAGATAGATAGATAGATAGATAGATAGATAGATAGATAGATAGATAGTAGATAGATAGATAGATAGATAGATAGATAGATAGATAGATAGATAGATAGATAGATAGATAGATAGATAGATAGATAGATAGATAGATAGATAGATAGATAGATAGATAGATAGATAGATAGATAGATAGATAGATAGATAGATAGATAGATAGATAGATAGATAGATAGATAGATAGATAGATAGATAGATAGATAGATAGATAGATAGATAGATAGATAGATAGATAGATAGATAGATAGATAGATAGATAGATAGATAGATAGATAGATAGATAGATAGATAGATAGATGGGTAGATAGATGGATAAATGATGGATGGATGGATGGATGATGGATGGATGGACGGATGGACGGACGGACGGACGGACGGGTGGATGGATAGATGGATGGATGGATGGATGGGCGGGTGGGTGAGTAGGTGGGTGAGTCGGTGGGTGGGTGGATGGATGGGTGGGTGGGTGAATGATGAATAAATGAATGAATTAATTAATTAATTATATAATTAATAGATTAGTAAATAAATAAATAAATGACGGGTGTTGGATGGATAGACAGACAGACAGACAGATAGGCAGACGGACTGATGAATAGATAGCTAGTTAGCTAGACAGACAGACAGACAGACAGACAGACAGACAGACAGACAGACAGACAGACAGACAGACAGACAGACAGACAGACAGACAGACAGACAGACAGACAGACAGACAGACAGACATACTGACAGACAGAGATATCGAACAAATGCACAAACACATAAATAAATGAATTAAGAAATATATATTTAAAAGTTTTGTGCGCCTAGAGCTCCACTATGTACTTTTTTGACTGTGTGGAGGAAGTGCGCCTTATAAATAAACATATTATTATTATTATTATTATAAGTAAAGTAAAATAAAAATGTGATTACATGTATTAGAGTGTTCATGTCTGTGTGTATTGCGATATATATTTGCGTCCGCAAATTTGAATGATGGACGTCCAGTTGAACTTGTCTCTTAAAGTTATTTTCAACTTTACTCCAACCAACTCTGTGAGAGTGGGTCGTGTGCTGAAAGATCAATGCAACCTTATGCACTGCTGGACTTAGATGGGCCTTCCTGTAAACATTCAGGTAAAGTGTACACACGCACAATGAATGACCAAACATCTCTTTCAAGGAGCTGACTTGATTATGTAGCGTTGATTGACGTGCTTTCTGTCCACATATCGATAGAATCTCTCTTGCTCTGTCTGTTCTATCCTAGTGACTTCAGCATCCGTATGAGGTAACTGTACTCTCTGCAAACATCCTCTCATCATATCAACATGTTTACAAGGTCGTGTAGTCCATCTAACAGATCTGTCTTCAGAATGTTTCCACTGTTTCTGCGGAGCTGCCAGGGCACTGAGGCTCAGTGACGCTGAAATGGTCGTTGTCCCCAACATTTCGGGACAGAGTACTTTTTTTTCTTTTTTTTAACGACCATTTCAGCCTCAGTGACTGCGTCCGCCTGAAGTACGCTGGTGACTCTAATGTACTCTAGGAGAACACGTCACTACACTGGACGCAGCTTTGGTCATCAGACTTAGCAGGGAAGTATGGTAGGCCACAGCATCAAGCTACGTGATATACTACTACCATAAGTGGTGGCTGGCTGGCAGTACGCCAAAAACACTCTACAATGAGGTCATCTACAGTTCGCCTTCAAAACAACCTGCCTCCATAGCTTGCCAGACAACTGCTGGACTACTTCTGACCTCCACCTTGCTCACTGCCTTGTCCACTTTGACCTCCGACCTGAAGGCCGCACGCTGCATATGAATGACAGGCACGTACCGCAGATCCGGGTAAAAATGACCAGTAAGCGACTATGATAGTGACTACGGAGGCACGTACCTGCTTATTTAGAGCTTGCCCCTATGGGCTCACCCGAAATAAGACGCCAGTTGAGTGTCTGTATCACATACTCTGATCACCATGAGATGTAGCTTCATAGAGACAACACTATCTTTATGTACCGGAAGAGTTATAGAATAGGGAAAAATGAACACCTGAGATCTTGCGACAGTACAGTTCAGGTTGTTTCAGTACAGGCACCCGAAGAAAATTGTTTCATTTACTGAATGCTAAATTCAAGTATTTAAAAAAAAAAACTGAGTCATGCCATGGAGTTAATACTGTTATCAGAGTTTGCTTGTCCACAAAGACTCACAGAAATCAAGGTCAAAGCTCAATGCACTGTGTGATGGAATGCACTGTGTGATAGAATGCACTGTGATGTAATGCACTGTGTGATAAAATGCACTGTGATGGGATGCAATGTGTGATTGAATGCACTGTGTGATGAAATGCACTGTGTGATTGAATGCACTGTGTGATAGAATGCACTGTGATGTAATGCACTGTGTGA
>JAWQFJ010028370.1:30730-51244 GCA_034096865.1 Theodoxus fluviatilis
CTGGGTGATGGAATGCACTGTGTGATGAAATGCACTGTGATGAAATGCACTGTGTGATAGGATGCAATGTGTGACGGAATGCGCTGTGATGGAATGCACTGTGATGGAATGCACTGTGATGGAATGCACTTTTGGGGGGAATGCACTATGTGATGAAATGCACTGTGATGTAATGCACTGTGATGGAATGCACTGATGGAATGCACTGTGATGGAATGCACTGTGTGGGGGAATGCACTAGGTGATGGAATGCACTGTGTGATGGAATGCACTGTGATGGAATGCACTGTGATGGAATGCACTGTGATGGAATGCACTGTGATGGAATGCACTGTGATGGAATGCACTGTGTGGGGGAATGCACTAGGTGATGGAATGCACTGTGTGATGAAATGCACTGTGATGAAATGCACTGTGATGAAATGCACTGTGATGGAATGCACTGTGTGGGGGAATGCACTAGGTGATGGAATGCACTGTGTGATGGAATGCACAGTGTTAGAATGCACTGTGTGATGGAATGCACTGTGTGATGGAATGCACTAGGTGATGGAATGCACTGTCATGGAATGCACTGTGTGATGGAACGCACTGTGATGGGATGCACTGTGTGATGGAATGCACTGTGTGATGGAATGCACTAGGTGATGGAATGCACTATGATGGAATGCACTGTGTGATGGAATGCACTGTGTGATGAAATGCACCGTGTGATGAAATGCACTGTGTGATGGGATGCAATGTGTGACGGAATGCGCTGTGATGGAATGCACTGTGATGGAATGCACTCTGATGTAATGCGCTGTGTGGGGGAATGCACTATCTGGTGGAATGCACTGTGTGGTGGAATGCACAGTGATGGGATGCACTGTCTGGTGGAATGCACTGTGTGGTGGAATGCACAGTGATGGAATGCACTATCTGGTGGAATGCACTGTGTGGTGGAATGCACAGTGATAGAATGCGCTGTCTGGTGGAATGCACCGTGTGATGAAATGCACTGTGTGGTGGAAAGCACAGTGATGGAATGCACTGTCTGGTGAAATGCACTGTGATGAATGCACAGTGATGGAATGCACTGTGTGATGGAATGCACAGTGATGGAATGCACTGTGTGATGGAATGCACTGTGTGATGGAATGCACAGTGATGGAATGCACTGTGTGATGGAATGCACTGTGATGGAATGCACTGTGTGATGGAATGCACTGTGTGATGGAATGCACTGTGTGATGGAATGCACTAGGTGATGGAATGCACTGTGATGGGATGCACAGTGATGGAATGCACTGTGTGATGGAATGCACTAGGTGATGGAATGCACTAGGTGATGGAATGCACTGTGATGGAATGCACTGTGTGATGGAATGCACTGTGATGGAATGCACTGTGTGATGGAATGCACTGTGTAATGGAATGCACTGTGATGGAATGCACAGTGATGGAATGCACTGTGATGGAATGCACTGTGTGATGGAATGCACTGTGTGATGGAATGCACTGTGTGATGGAATGCACTGTGTGATGGAATGCACTGTGTGTTGGAATGCACTGTGATGGGATGCACAGTGGTGGAATGCACTGTGTGATGGAATGCACTGTGTGATGGAATGCACTGTGATGGGATGCACTGTGTGATGGAATGCACTGTGTGATGGAATGCACTGTGATGGAATGCACTGTGTGATGGAATGCACTGTGTGATGGAATGCACTGTGATGGAATGCACAGTGATGGAATGCACTGTGTGATGGAATGCACTGTGTGATGGAATGCACTGTGATGGGATGCACTGTGTGATGGAATGCACTGTGATGGAATGCACTGTGATGGAATGCACTGTGGGATGGAATGCACTGTGTAATGGAATGCACTGTGATGGAATGCACAGTGATGGAATGCACTGTGTGATGGAATGCACTGTGATGGGATGCAATGTGTGATGGAATGCACTGTGTGATGGAATGCACTGTGTGATGGAATGCACTGTGATGGGATGCAATGTGTGATGGAATGCACTGTGTGATGGAATGCACTGTCATGGAATGCACAGTGATGGAATGCACTGTGATGGAATGCACAGTGATGGAATGCACTGTGATGGAATGCACAGTGATGGAATGCACTGTGTGATGGAATGCACTGTGATGGAATGCACCGTGTGATGGAATGCACTGTGTGTGATGCACTGTGATGGAATGCATTGTGTGATGGAATGCACTGTGATGGAATGCACTGTGATGGAATGCAATGTGATGGAATGCAATGTGATGGGATGCACTGTGTGATGGAATGCACTGTGTGATGGAATGCACTGTGTGTGATGCAGTGTGATGGAATGCACTGTGTGATGGAATGCACTGTGATGGAATCCACTGTGATGGAATGCGATGTGATGGAATGCACTGTGTAATGGAATGCACTGTGATGGAATGCACTGTGTAATGGAATGCACTGTGATGGAATGCACTGTGTGATGGAATGCACTGTGATGGAATCCACTGTGATGGAATGCGATGTGATGGAATGCACTGTGTAATGGAATGCACTGTGATGGAATGCACTGTGTAATGGAATGCACTGTGATGGAATGCACTGTGTGATGGAATGCATTGTGATGGAATGCACTGTGATGGGATGCACTGTGATCGGATGCACTGTAATGAGATGCACTCTGTAATGGAATGCACTGTGATGGAATGCACAGTGATGGAATGCACAGTGATGGAATGCACTGTATGATGGAATGCACTGTGTAATGGAATGCACTGTGATGGAATGCACTGTGATGGGATGCACTGTAATGAGATGCACTCTGTAATGGAATGCACTGTGATGGAATGCACAGTGATGGAATGCACAGTGATGGAATGCACTGTGTGATGGAATGCACTGTGTGATGGAATGCAATGTGATGGAATGCACTGTGATGGAATGCAATGTGTGATGGAATGCACTGTGTGATGGAATGCAATGTGATGGAATGCACTGTGCAATGGAACGCACTGTGTGTGATGCACTGTGATGGAATGCACTGTGTGATGGAATGCACTGTGTGTGATGCACTGTGATGGAATGCACTGTGTGATGGAATGCACTGTGTGATGGAATGCACTGTGATGGAATGCACTGTGTGATGGAATGCACTGTGTGATGGAATGCACTGTGTGATGGAATGCACTGTGTGATGGAATGCACCGTGTGATGGAATTCACTGTGATGGAATGCACTGTGTGATGGAATGCACTGTGTGATGGAATGCACTTGGTGATGGCATGCACTGTGTGATGGAATGCACTGTGTAATGGAATGCACTGTGTGATGGAATTCACTGTGATGGAATGCACTGTGTGATGGAATGCATTGTGATGGAATGCACTGTGTGATGGAATGCACTGTGATGGAATGCACCGTGATGGAATGCACTGTGATGGAATGCAATGTGATGGAATGCAATGTGATGGAATGCATTGTGTGATGGAATGCACTTTGATGGAATGCACTGTGTGATGGAATTCACTGTGATGGAATGCACTGTGTGATGGAATGCACTGTGTGATGGAATTCACTGTGATGGAATGCACTGTGTGATGGAATTCACTGTGATGGAATGCACTGTGTGATGGAATGCATTGTGATGGAATGCAATGTGTGATGGAATGCACTGTGATGGAATGCACTGTGATGGAATGCAATATGTGTGATGCACTGTGAGTGATGCACTGTGATGGAATGCACTGTGATGGAATGCATTGTGTGATGGAATGCACTGTGTGATGGAATGCACTGTGATGTAATGCACTGTGTGATGGAATACACTGTGTGATGGGATGCACTGTGTTTGATGCACTGTGATGGAATGCACTGTGTATGATGCACCGTGAGTGATGCACTGTGATGGAATGCGCTGTGATGGAATGCCCTGTGTGATAGAATGCACTGTGATGTAATGCTCTGTGTGATGAAATGCACTGTGTAATGGGGTGCACTGTGATGGAATGATCTGATTGATGGAATGCACTTTGAAATGGAATGCAGCGTGATGGAATGCACTATGTGATTCAATGCACTGTGATGGAATGCACTTTGAAATGGAATTCAGTGTGATGGAATGCACTGTGTGATGGAATGCACTGTGATGGAATGCAGTGTGTGATGGAATGCACTGTGATGGAATGCACCATGATGGAATGCATTGTGTGATGAAATGCACTGTGATGGAATGCACTGTGATGGAATGCACTGTGTGATGGAATGCACTATAATGAAATGCACTGTGTGATGGAATGCACTGTGTGATGGAATGCAATGTGATGGAATGCACTGTGATGGAATGCAATGTGTGATGGAATGCACTGTGTGATGGAATGCAATGTGATGGAATGCACTGTGCAATGGAACGCACTGTGTGTGATGCACTGTGATGGAATGCACTGTGTGATGGAATGCACTGTGTGTGATGCACTGTGATGGAATGCACTGTGTGATGGAATGCACTGTGTGATGGAATGCACTGTGATGGAATGCACTGTGTGATGGAATGCACTGTGTGATGGAATGCACTGTGTGATGGAATGCACTGTGTGATGGAATGCACCGTGTGATGGAATTCACTGTGATGGAATGCACTGTGTGATGGAATGCACTGTGTGATGGAATGCACTTGGTGATGGCATGCACTGTGTGATGGAATGCACTGTGTAATGGAATGCACTGTGCGATGGAATTCACTGTGATGGAATGCACTGTGTGATGGAATGCATTGTGATGGAATGCACTGTGTGATGGAATGCACTGTGATGGAATGCACCGTGATGGAATGCACTGTGATGGAATGCAATGTGATGGAATGCAATGTGATGGAATGCATTGTGTGATGGAATGCACTGTGATGGGATGCAATGTGTGATGGAATGCACTGTGTGATGGAATGCACTGTCATGGAATGCACAGTGATGGAATGCACTGTGATGGAATGCACAGTGATGGAATGCACTGTGATGGAATGCACAGTGATGGAATGCACTGTGTGATGGAATGCACTGTGATGGAATGCACCGTGTGATGGAATGCACTGTGTGTGATGCACTGTGATGGAATGCATTGTGTGATGGAATGCACTGTGATGGAATGCACTGTGATGGAATGCAATGTGTGTGATGCACTGTGAGTGATGCACTGTGATGGAATGCACTGTGATGGAATGCACTGTGTGATGCATGTGATGGAATGCACTGTGTGATGGAATGCACTGTGATGGAATGCACTGTGTGATGGAATGCACTGTGTGATGGAATGCACTGTGTATGATGCACTGTGATGGAATGCACTGTGTATGATGCACTGTGATGGATGCACTGTGTATGATGCACGTGAGTGATGCACTGTGATGGAATGCGCTGTGATGGAATGCCCTGTGTGATAGAATGCACTGTGATGTAATGCTCTGTGTGATGAAATGCACTGTGTAATGGGGTGCACTGTGATGGAATGATCTGATTGATGGAATGCACTGTGATGGAATGCACGTGATGGAATGCACTGTGATGGATGCACTGTGATGGAATGCACTGTGATGGAATGCACTGTGATGTAATGCACTGTGTGACGGGATGCACTGTGATGGAATGCACTGTTTGATGGAATGCACTGTGTGATGGAATGCACTGTGATGGAATGCACCATGATGGAATGCATTGTGTGATGAAATGCACTGTGATGGAATGCACTGTGATGGAATGCACTGTGTGATGGAATGCACTATAATGAAATGCACTGTGTGATGGAATGCACTGTGTGATGGAATGCAATGTGATGGAATGCACTGTGATGGAATGCAATGTGTGATGGAATGCACTGTGTGATGGAATGCAATGTGATGGAATGCACTGTGCAATGGAACGCACTGTGTGTGATGCACTGTGATGGAATGCACTGTGTGATGGAATGCACTGTGTGTGATGCACTGTGATGGAATGCACTGTGTGATGGAATGCACTGTGTGATGGAATGCACTGTGATGGAATGCACTGTGTGATGGAATGCACTGTGTGATGGAATGCACTGTGTGATGGAATGCACTGTGTGATGGAATGCACCGTGTGATGGAATTCACTGTGATGGAATGCACTGTGTGATGGAATGCACTGTGTGATGGAATGCACTTGGTGATGGCATGCACTGTGTGATGGAATGCACTGTGTAATGGAATGCACTGTGCGATGGAATTCACTGTGATGGAATGCACTGTGTGATGGAATGCATTGTGATGGAATGCACTGTGTGATGGAATGCACTGTGATGGAATGCACCGTGATGGAATGCACTGTGATGGAATGCAATGTGATGGAATGCAATGTGATGGAATGCATTGTGTGATGGAATGCACTTTGATGGAATGCACTGTGTGATGGAATTCACTGTGATGGAATGCACTGTGTGATGGAATGCACTGTGTGATGGAATTCACTGTGATGGAATGCACTGTGTGATGGAATTCACTGTGATGGAATGCACTGTGTGATGGAATGCATTGTGATGGAATGCAATGTGTGATGGAATGCACTGTGATGGAATGCACTGTGATGGAATGCAATATGTGTGATGCACTGTGAGTGATGCACTGTGATGGAATGCACTGTGATGGAATGCAATTGTGTGATGGAATGCACTGTGTGATGGAATGCACTGTGATGTAATGCACTGTGTGATGGAATACACTGTGTGATGGGATGCACTGTGTTTGATGCACTGTGATGGAATGCACTGTGTATGATGCACCGTGAGTGATGCACTGTGATGGAATGCGCTGTGATGGAATGCCCTGTGTGATAGAATGCACTGTGATGTAATGCTCTGTGTGATGAAATGCACTGTGTAATGGGGTGCACTGTGATGGAATGATCTGATTGATGGAATGCACTTTGAAATGGAATGCAGCGTGATGGAATGCACTATGTGATTCAATGCACTGTGATGGAATGCACTTTGAAATGGAATTCAGTGTGATGGAATGCACTGTGTGATGGAATGCACTGTGATGGAATGCAGTGTGTGATGGAATGCACTGTGATGGAATGCACCATGATGGAATGCATTGTGTGATGAAATGCACTGTGATGGAATGCACTGTGATGGAATGCACTGTGTGATGGAATGCACTATAATGAAATGCACTGTGTGATGGAATGCACTGTGTGATGGAATGCAATGTGATGGAATGCACTGTGATGGAATGCAATGTGTGATGGAATGCACTGTGTGATGGAATGCAATGTGATGGAATGCACTGTGCAATGGAACGCACTGTGTGTGATGCACTGTGATGGAATGCACTGTGTGATGGAATGCACTGTGTGTGATGCACTGTGATGGAATGCACTGTGTGATGGAATGCACTGTGTGATGGAATGCACTGTGATGGAATGCACTGTGTGATGGAATGCACTGTGTGATGGAATGCACTGTGTGATGGAATGCACTGTGTGATGGAATGCACCGTGTGATGGAATTCACTGTGATGGAATGCACTGTGTGATGGAATGCACTGTGTGATGGAATGCACTTGGTGATGGCATGCACTGTGTGATGGAATGCACTGTGTAATGGAATGCACTGTGCGATGGAATTCACTGTGATGGAATGCACTGTGTGATGGAATGCATTGTGATGGAATGCACTGTGTGATGGAATGCACTGTGATGGAATGCACCGTGATGGAATGCACTGTGATGGAATGCAATGTGATGGAATGCAATGTGATGGAATGCATTGTGTGATGGAATGCACTTTGATGGAATGCACTGTGTGATGGAATTCACTGTGATGGAATGCACTGTGTGATGGAATGCACTGTGTGATGGAATTCACTGTGATGGAATGCACTGTGTGATGGAATTCACTGTGATGGAATGCACTGTGTGATGGAATGCATTGTGATGGAATGCAATGTGTGATGGAATGCACTGTGATGGAATGCACTGTGATGGAATGCAATATGTGTGATGCACTGTGAGTGATGCACTGTGATGGAATGCACTGTGATGGAATGCATTGTGTGATGGAATGCACTGTGTGATGGAATGCACTGTGATGTAATGCACTGTGTGATGGAATACACTGTGTGATGGGATGCACTGTGTTTGATGCACTGTGATGGAATGCACTGTGTATGATGCACCGTGAGTGATGCACTGTGATGGAATGCGCTGTGATGGAATGCCCTGTGTGATAGAATGCACTGTGATGTAATGCTCTGTGTGATGAAATGCACTGTGTAATGGGGTGCACTGTGATGGAATGATCTGATTGATGGAATGCACTTTGAAATGGAATGCAGCGTGATGGAATGCACTATGTGATTCAATGCACTGTGATGGAATGCACTTTGAAATGGAATTCAGTGTGATGGAATGCACTGTGTGATGGAATGCACTGTGATGGAATGCAGTGTGTGATGGAATGCACTGTGATGGAATGCACCATGATGGAATGCATTGTGTGATGAAATGCACTGTGATGGAATGCACTGTGATGGAATGCACTGTGTGATGGAATGCACTATAATGAAATGCACTGTGTGATGGGATGCACTGTGTGATGGAATGCACTGTGATGGAATGCACTGTGTGATGGAATGCACTGTGTGATGGAATGCACTGTGTGATGGAATGCACTGTGATGGGATGCACTGTGTGATGGAATGCACTGTGTGATGGAATGCACTGTGATGGAATGCACTGTGTGATGGAATGCACTGTGTGATGGAATGCACTGTGATGGAATGCACTGTGTGATGGAATGCACTGTGGTGGAATGCACTGTGTGGTGGAATGCACTGTGATGGGATGCACTGTGTGATGGAATGCACTGTGATGGAATGCTCTGTGATGGGATGCACTGTGTGATGGAATGCATTGTGTGATGGAATGTACTGTGATGGGATGCACTGCGTGATGGAATGCAATGTGATGGGATGCACTGTGATGGAATGCACTGTGTGATGGAATGCACTGTGTGATGGAATGCACTGTGTGATGGAATGCACTGTGTGATGGAATGCACTGTGATGGAATGCACTGTGATGGATGCACTGTGATGGAATGCACTGTGATGGAATGCACTGTGTGATGGAATGCACTGTGTGATGGAATGCACTGTGATGGAATGCACTGTGATGGGATGCACTGTGATGGGATGCACTGTGATGGAATGCACTATGATGGAATGCACTGTGATGGGATGCACTGTGATGGGATGCAATGTGATGGAATGCACTGTGATGGAATGCACTGTGATGGGATGCACTGTGATGGGATGCACTGTGATGGGATGCACTGTCTGGTGGAATGCACTGTGTGATGGAATGCACTGTGTGATGGAATGCACTGTGTGATGGAATGCACTGTGTGATGGAATGCACTGTGATGGGATGCACTGTGTGATGGAATGCACTGTGATGGGATGCACTGTGTGATGGAATGCACTGTGTGATGGAATGCACTGTGTGATGGAATGCACTGTGTGATGGAATGCACTGTGATGGAATGCACTGTGTGATGGAATGCACTGTGATGGAATGCACTGTGTGATGGAATGCACTGTGTGATGGAATGCACTGTGTGATGGAATGCACTGTGATGGAATGCACTGTGTGATGGAATGCACTGTGATGGAATGCACTGTGTGATGGAATGCACTGTGTGATGGAATGCACTAGGTCAAAAAACGATTATCTGTGAGTTTGACATCACGCCACTGCTTCAAGTCTAAACTGATTGCTTCCAATGTCGACAGAGGAATCCTCTGGTCGTTGCATGCAATGTTTGTCACATCTCCCTTTCTACTAGTATCGAGTTCTCTGGGGCGACCTCCCGCGGGCAAGAATCCTCTCAGCGTCTGAAGCTGGTTATCGCATCAGCACCCACTCCTTCAGCGTGCCATTCCTCAGCCTGGAGAGGGAATGGCCGGCACCACAGTGACCTTGGAGTGCCAAATCCAGGTGGTGGGCCAGGGCAGCCACGAGGAATCGAAGCATTTCTATCTGTCGCCTTTGCACCATCGATCACGCAGGACAGCGCAGTGAGGAGCAAAATTTTCAGCCAGCCCAAGGAAACGACGTAACTTGTTTTAAATGACAAACGCCCAACGGAAAGACTACAAAATCTGCGCAGACTGAACCTGATGTATGCACTCTGACATCGGTTTGTCAAAATCCGTACGTAAAAACAAAAAAGAGACTTTGTCAACTAAATTGTTAATACTTGTGCCTAAAATATTTCCACCACAATTTACCGTGAATGAATACTTACATTTTATTCAAATCAGAATCTTTCTCAGACAGGCCATGCAAGCAGTCAGTTAATCAGAGATTTCCTTCTGAACCACTCGATCTGATACAAATGCCAAATTCGAAATTCTTACTGAGTGAGCATTGAAGAACATGGAAATCACATTCAAAGGACGAATATGTCATACATCAATAAACTTTCCACCCTTCCGCAAATAGTATCACAGAAATAAAAAGAAATCGATTTCGCCCGCCCCCCGCACTCTCCTCCCACCCCCCCCTCCCCTCCTCCCTCCCCCCCCCCCCCCATCCATCCCCCTCCCCCCTTTCTGTTGTGCAATTTCCCCGTCCACTCTGATGTAATAGCGCAATACTTAGTAGCGGCAAAGCTGAATAACCACTACCACACCCGCACTTCTTCACATTCCATCCTACGTCATGTCGTCCTTGATGTCAGGAAGGCATAATTTTTATGCGAGATTAAGGGGAACGTGCGACTTTCTCGTTTTGGACGGAGGAGCACCAGTAGCTCCCACAAAACAAACATATGTAGACATTTACGGAAAAAGTCATAACGCACAGGGCATAGGTATTTCCTGTTTCATGGCGACCTTGCAATTCAGCCTTAACGACGTGAGTGTCCACCATCAGTCCACTCTTCGGCCACCGTTTGTAGCCTACCTTCATAGGACACCAGATCCGAGTAGGCAAACAGACACCTCTGGTGGTGACTAATGGTTAAGTCCATTATGTTTGTTTTGTCTACTTGGATACACAGGCGAGCCCCGTATAGTATCTGGGCAGACGCAGAGGTAGGAGTGAGTGGCCACTGAGTTTATGTGCTGACATGACTCTTTCGTCTGGTCACCACGTGGCTATAGCAAGTACCTGGCGTGGGTAGGGTCAGGTACCTCAGGATTCTGCTATATGGACAGAGAGCGTTCCTGTATGTAGGTCTTAATGGAAAGCCGCCCCCCTCAACCCTTCCCCCCACCCCACCCCCCACCCCCCACCTCCCCTAACCTTCCACCCACCTACTCCCTCTCTGCTTCCCCCTGCCTCTCTCGTTCTCTCCACTCCTGTTTCCACTACTAGCCATTCATTCTCCTCACAAAAACACCCGTATCTGTTTCTACTATTCAATGTTCTGCTACCCGTGACCGTTCCTTCAGCCAAACGAAGGCTAGTTATTTCCAGTGACCAACTCATGATTTCTAGCCTATCTCTGTTCTCAAGAAGAGTCCCTTTGCTCAGAAAGTTCATTGCAAGATTCAATCTAGTACATGTATGTATAAATCACTTCAGAATTCATGCAACAGAAAAGCTAAATTTTGCAGAAAGTTTTACGCAGTCATCTCGAAAAGTTTGAAGTTAGTTGTAATGGCATGCGACATCTAACAATGTGGAATCGAACCTTTTATTTACGTGATAAGTAAACTCTTCAGGACAGGGATCATCGAACTACCAAAGGCGCTATGACCACCTAGTCGAATAGACCAACTGAATATCAGTCTAAAATTGTTAGAAATATATGGTAAAGGACGCATTTCTCTATGTCTCTTTCACCACAGTCTAGAACTTTTTTCACGTACATTTTCTCATTCAAAGAATATTTCACTTTTTGTCTCACTTGCACTTCCTTAAGCACATACTTGTTATTCATCAGGAAATTACCTCCTTTGGTCCACTCCTATTTGCCGGTGTCACGCACTATATGTGGTTGCGTTCCTAAATGTGGTACCTATTAATAGTCATGCGGGATTTCGTCGGCTCCGCCATTCACGGAGACGATAACGACTCTATTTAGGCCTAGCTCTTTTCCACATTTATTAGAATTTTCGTACTTTTCTATTCGCCTTGGAGAGTGTCATATCTGGATGAAAAATAAGTAGATTACGAAAGAAACGTTTTAGGACGAGTAGTGTCACATTTTCTGTCAGTTACGAGCTCGTAGGTGGCTGCTGACTGCGATATTATAAATATGGCTGCATTATTCACAGAATCCCCGGAATCCGCGAACCTGGAAGCATGTTGTTTTCCCAAACTCTTATGTATGCTTCCAAGTTGTTTGCCACTACATCAAAATGCAAATTCAGTGGTACCGTACGCACTATAGATGCGACCCTTGTGCACTCGCTCTCTAGCGCGTGTGCCGTGAAACTGAGATTGGACCGTTGTGTTTATTTTATGATTTAATGGAATCAGTGAAGTAATAGATGAAGCCCTCTGGCTCTGGCCAAACATCTTTCAAGGTAGACATGGAGATTTGCTAACTTGGTCGATGTTTTGAGTTGTATGTTGTTAGTGTTCAGCCTTTAGAATTACTCGGTATAACATTACCTGTGAAAGTCCTGTCCCGGTCACGCATCAAAACTCAGTGCACGAGTGTCGGAGCAGATAAACAAATAAGAGAAAAGCGAAACGATCACACTCTCCGCAGTATGTTTTGTTTGCTTTGTATGTAAGGTTTTAGCACTAGCTGTAGGTGTAAATATGGTCAGTTATTAATATAAATGGTGAATTTAATTGTCATGAAACTTTGTTTTTTGCGTTAATGCCATTTTCTTGTCATAATCTTACACGTTACATTACGCCGAATGCGGGCAAGGTTACAAGCACTCATCGACTCTATCAGTCTATGATCGTGAATTTTCTGTCCTCCCCTGACCAGGGAAACGAAATTGTCATTTCAAGCCAGAACTAAACAGTCATCTGCTGCTACTCATTCGAGCTTTACATGAAACATTATAGGCCTATCACACTAGCTCGATCGTCTGCTGGCGTAGTGGCTATTGTTCGATCGCGTTCGTCTGCTAGGTACGTACGGTGAGGTTTGTTTACTTATCTTCTGTGGGTTTTGTGCAGAAAGTATACGTTAAAACAGTATAATATGACTATTTTCGATTAGTTTTTAATCTAATTAATCTTTTTGCATGCTTTAATGTCATCCTTTTGCCACGATCTAGCGATCATCACTTCAGCTTCTATTTTTACCAGTCTACCGGAACTGCCAGAAGTAAAGGGACGAAACTCGGGCTGCCTTTCCGTTTCAGAAATGAGAATGTCCTATAGTCTAGCGAACAATGAGAGCGCAACCAGCCTCAAGAAAGCCACACGTTTTATTCCATGATATGTATATTTAATTAAAAGCAGGATTTTCGGCTATCCAGGCCTGACGCTACGAAGTTTGGTTCATTCTATTGGCTGATAGCGATTTCTGAGTGCCGAACGCATACTACGATGTCTTCAATAGTTCGACGTCATCAACTTCGTGATTAAACTGATTTGCAGTAAAATTTATCGTTGTGGTAGTAATTCCAAAACGAGACACCATATTACCTCCAAAATACATTGGATTCTTATTTGGGAGAATCCCTGACCTTCCACCAATTTTCATTAGGATCCGTTTTTATCCTTTTTAGTTATTTTGCTGAATAACTAATTAACTAACAAACCTAGGGTTTTAAAAAAGTCTTGACATAAAAACATCTTACTACGAAACCTGAAACCATCTTGCAGTTATCTTTCTAATGACACATACATTATATAATTTATATATATTTTTAGCAACACAACTACAGATTCATTGATATATTTCATATAAGATGAGAAAAAACAAATTGCAGCATGATTATGCAGTCACTTCTTGTAATCTGAGTATACTAGCAATGTATCATCATGTTATGTATAGTGGAATTTAATAATGGGTTGCTTTAAATTCTTCTTTCATAAAATTGCTCGAATGTCAGCTCCAAATTCCTATTGGCCCCTTGACAGAAACATTTTTTATCATCAGTATAGTAGCACACCCGTTAACTAATCAGGGAACGGAGATCGGCAAATCTGCAGGGCCCACATTGACCTCTGACCCCAGGAAAGGGACCCTCCAGGGATCCATGGCTGTCACGCCATTCTGCAATGCCATTACAGAGAACTGCCCTGGGAAAACTTGACTTGAGGGAGTCTGATTGGTCACGCTGGGACAACAAAGGGCTAAACTGCAAAGTTAAGAGCGATGTCCTTTGGATGGCCTGGCAGCGGGTTCGGAGTTGTAGTTCTGCAGGAGACCTCACTGGTTTCTGTTGCACAGGAATGGAGAGATTGTTTTCGGGAATGTTTGAGAAAAGCGTGGTGATGGATGGATAGATGGATGGATGGATGGATGGATGGATGGAATAATGGATGGAGTTTTAGGGCATATCAGCCTGTGTAGGCTATGTAAGACCATTGATCACGAAAAATCATGAGAGGTGGTTAGAGAAAGATATGCCGTCACAATTTCCATAGTTGTTTGCAGCTTGAGAATCGCATAGGGAGACGCGTTGGGTCAGTTCTTATCCCCAACCAACGGGGGAAAGTCTCGTGCTTTTCTGTGGTAAGATTCAAATGACGTACTCATACACATATTTATACACTGTAAACATATCCGTGAAACATCAATGGCATTGCTTTAAAATCTGCTGTCGTTCCACAGTTTTGTTCAAGCCATGGATTTTCCCCTCTGTTTGAATGAGAGTATTGAGTCTGTCTAAAAACACAATTTTAACCATATGGACAGCATCAGCACCAACAGGTTCTTCTCATACGCATTCCCACCGAAGAATATGAAACATACAAAGAAATAGGTTGACATTCGTTGTGACAGGAGATGGGGAATCCGAACATGTTTTTACCAAGGCATGAATGCTCTTCCAAGCGTCCCAATGGCCTTAAGCCACCCGTGCTGTATTTGTGCATCGCATGCAAATCTAGATCTTTAGATGTTCAATCCAGGAAGTTGGGTCGCCACGGAGATGCGTGGGAAACATCCTGGACGGTATGCCCAGCATCTGGGATCCGCCCTTGTTTTTCAGACAAGGGTCAACGGGTGATCACCAGAGTAACTGATCTCGACAAACAATTAAACTACCTGATACTGCTACAGGACCGATCTCCGACGCAGTTTATACTCAGCACTTGATCACCTAGTATTTCGAGTACCTGTTTTGCTGGATGCCTGTCGTGTGTCTTTTGCATGCAGTTTCTGCGTCACCAAGACTCCATATGTCAATATAATGTAAGTCGAGTTCCAGCGCAGATCTTTATCCCTTTACTGAGCGGTGAAATGGTCGATTCACATTAGGGACAGATCCCTGATTAACATCAGTGGTTCTTTGAGAGTACTCTCGAAAGCTATGATAAATTCTTTCATTTAGTAGACCCGCATGTAATGGGAGGAAATTCACCCCGCACCACACCCACCTCACCCCTCTCCCCTTGGGCCCTCAGTGTAAAAGGGTGAAGACGGGTCAGTGACTATTCTTTCATCGCCTGAGGGCTCTGGTTTGGGTCGTCTGATCTTGGACGGCATTGTGCCAGTCAGACATCAGCTGACTGCGTGAACACCTGGACACGAACACACACACCTTGTCATAAAAGTATGGAATGCTGCCCTTGGCCACCTCTGACCTTGATAACCTAAGCGATAACATGGTATCAGGCAGGGATAAATGAATTTAGTGTAACATGGATGTGATTGGGGCACTGCTGAGCCTGCAACATGATACTTTGTGGCCTGTAGCGTCATCGCAGGTAAAGTGGAGACAGCAAAGCAGACTTGCCCCTCGGTAAGTTAAAAACTGGCGCCAAGCATTGATATGGATAAGGATACCTCACCTGGCATCACATGAGACTGAAAATATCTGCCTTGAGAAATGTCAGTGCGTGGTATGATAAGAATTATTGAAAAGGATCACTTACACTGCATCTTCCTTGCATTATGTTGGTTATATCATCACTGAGATAGCAAAGGTGAAAAAATTTGACATTGTGACAATTTTCCCATAACATTATCATGTATGTGAAATGCAGTTTTACTGTCATATGCACTTAATAGGAACTGGAGATGAGATAATAAGGACAGCACTTTGCAACGACATGCATCGTCGAAATGAAATGAAAACCCGAGAAATGAAACAAAAGTCACCGGAAAGCTGTAAGAGAAAGCAACCAAAACCTGAGACTCAAAATCTGCAGTTTCTCAGGACGATGGATGTACTGTACATACAAACCAAAGCAACCCAAAAGTCATTTCCGGTCTATTTTTAAGTGATCGGTGTTATCATACCCAACGTCCAATAAATCAAGTTTTGTAATAAATACGTTTCCAAAACTGTCTGCTTCTTTGTTCAAATTTTATACTGTCTCATTTATGATTACAACAATCACTTTAGAATAATACCGGAAACGCTCTTTGGACTGACGTAGATTGCATGTCCATAGTCTGAGAAACTCTCCTCTGTTTCGCATGTCCCAGGTTGGAAGTCCTGCTCCGTTTCAGAAACTTGCAAGTACCGGCGCGCCCGACTCCATTGCAATAAATAGGCATCTGCAACCAAAAGCAACGGTGGGTCATGAGCGTGTTTATCATGTCAGTTTATGAGAAGACAGATAAAATGATCACGAGTACGAGTTACTAAGTGTATCACCATGACACCAGCACCTCATCACAGCTTGTTTAATCAGCGATAATGAAGCTTGATTTAACACTACGCATTCAATCACTGTGGAATGACTGTCCACGTGCCGCTACGAGGAAAGGGCCCATCCCACCTGATCTGACACAATCCCTGGGTAGCTTTAGCATATTTCGAAACTGGATGAGCACTTCCTTCGCATCTCCATTTTCCTATCTCTATCGTTGGTACTATTTCTAGTTTCCTCGTCCCTGCTTTGATGTGTCTTCTCTTCTCTCCTCTCGTCATCTGCCTCGTACTCGTGCTCGTGCTCTACTCTCCTCTCTCTCTCCCTTCCTCTCTCCTCTCTCTCTCTCCTCTCTTTCTCTCTCTCACTCACCTCACTCTCTTCTCTCTCTCTCTCTCTCTCTCTCTCTCTCTCTCTCCTTTTTCTTCTCGTTTTTATCGCTACTAGCAAATATTTGTCAAACTTAAGTAATTCCTACCAAAGTTTGTGTAACGTTTTTGTCCCACCGGTGCCGAAACCACGCTAGAAGACAGGATGTACTGAGGCAAGGAAGGACAGATGGAAGGAGTCAAAATGAACGTGTGGAAAGGGTTAGGCAGAGCTGGATTTCACGCCTGGCTGATGTTTCTTCAGGGTGGATGCACGTAGTTTAGTGTGCGTGTGTGTATGTGTTCGCTGAGCCAGTGCGTGTGAATGTGCGTGTGTGAGCGTGTTTTGTTTGTGCGCCGCGCGCGTGCGTGTGTGTTTTGTTGAGATTAAGAATTACTCACCCATGGAAGTACAGTCATGTCTTTTGGTCGCACCCTTCAGTGAACCTCCGACATTTAGGCAGTTTCAAAAGAACTTTTTGACGGGCAATCAGTGGAAGCATTCCGTAATGCATACAAGCATTCTTCTACATGTGTTTTCCATCGAGTACTTAACCGATCTTCGTCGTCGTCGTCGTCATCATCATCATCATCATCATCATCATCATCGCTCATCATCATCATCATCGTCATCATCATCATCATCATTATCATCATCATATGCACCATCATCATCATCATCATCATTCATCATCATCATCATCATCATCATCATCATCATCATCACCACCATCCATCATCATCATCTCTCATATCATCACCACCACCACCACCACCATCATCATCATCTCATATCATCATTATCATCATCATCATCCTCATCATCATAATCAGTATCATCATCATCGTCGTCGTCGTCGTCGTCATCGATGTGGCCGCCGCGACCGCCGAGGTCAGTAGTGCTAGAAGCGTTGATGCTACAAATCGATCATCGTGTTCATTATTGTCGTCATCACCACCATCACATCCTTCATCATCACTTTCATCATCGTCATCATCACCATCATCGTTGCTTCTTCGCACTTGTCACTTGTCATCATCTCGCTGTGTCCCGAAAAAATGGCCCTGCACATGTGAGAGAGATTTGGAAGGGGATCTGGGGTTGAGGGCCTCTATATTTTAATAGAATCTTAGCTATTCTTGTATGTAAAAATTTTCAATGCCCATGATCTAACGCCTCAAAGGAAAGGTGAGTATTTTATACGTGTAAGAATATGTTGTTATGAAGAAGAAAATGAAACTTGTCTGGACAAGAGAATTGTCCACCAAGACCTTCCTGAATGAGGTACTGTGTCATAGACCATATGGATCAGCATGGATTGTGGTCACGGGGGAGACTTTTTCTTTTTCCACTTGCACAGAGATTTACAGTGCAGCTGTGATGTAGATAAGATGGATTTGGGAAGGAATATGAGGTTGAGGGCCTGCTTGTTTTCATAGATTCTAATGTATTTTGGTATTTCAATGTTTATGCACTTTCTCTGAACCTCAAAGGAAAGACGGTTGATTTCTATGTGAGAGAAATATGTTATCAAAAAGGAAGAAAATAACACTTGTCTGAAAGAAAAAAACAGTTTTGTTATAATCTAAAATGTATTTAAGGTACCCGTTAAATTTTACAAGTTTGCATCCATTAACGTGGGATGAAGAGGGCTAAGCCGTTTAGCTATACATCGGCAAAGGTCGTGATGTCACTGTAACAGAACACCTTTGTACCAAAGAACCCAGCAATTCTTTTTCTTAGTCATGTCTAGAACGGGATATCTACGCGCCCAGCAAGGAACAACGCGGCCTGTCGACTCCCCCGGAATGTGAGTGATTCACGGGCACAAAACATCGCCAACTGGACCAGTTTTCATTGCGTCGCTATCAAGTCCCTAAAAGGCCACAAACAATTTCCAACTTTGCCTATCCAAAAGTTCTCCATATGACGTCAGACTGTTTTTCTCTAAACCCCACTGTTTTCTCAGCAGATAGCACAAGTGTGAATCCCCTTGAACCAGAGTATCTGTACAGACGACAACATAGAACAAAACGAACGCCGTAACGCTCGCAAGAGAAATAAAAATAGCGAAAGTTTGGCCCAATTCAGGCACGAAGTAAAAAGAAAAGTGCAGTCTCAGACATTCTGTTCTCTTTGCCACACTAATGTACAAGAAAGAGGGGTAGTGGGATATACTGGCAGAGTAGGGGAGCAAAAATAGGGGAAAGGCAGGGGGACACGAGGGCGGGAGAGGGGGAATGGACAGAGGCGAGAAAGGGGAAAGGACGGAGGGTGGGTAGGGGGGGGAAAGGTGATGAAGTGCGCTCCGTGCACTAAAAGAGACTAATAAAAATGCTTCCAACTAACGGAGTGAGACAGAGGGCAGGGATGAGAGGAAGCTAGCCGGAAACGCCAGGAGTCCAAGGGAAACACAGGCCATGTTGTTACAATGGCGCCATATTTCAACCAGACGCGAGGGGCTATTCCTCTGTCGACTCACGACACTTGCAGTCACTTACCGCCACTGGTGAATGTCAAGGTCAGACCCCGCTACCCCACATGTTGGTGAGGCATCGAGTCGTTTGTGCGCTGCAGTGGGTGAAAAAGGAGCGTGCGGAAAAGCGGTAAATTGGCTACTGCTCAGCCTTTTGGCCCTTTTAAGGGTTTCCCTTCCCCCTGACCCTAGGGCACACAATGACTTTGATTGTTAACATTGTGGCGCAACATTTAAGAAGAGACGAGAGAGACGAGAGATAGAGATTTGGACGGATGAGAGGAGAGAGAAGAGAGATCGAGAGAATGGAGAGAGAGCGGATACAGACAGACAGACAGGAACAGACAAACAGACAGACGGACGGACGGACAGAGGTAGACAAACACAGGCAGACAGACAGACACACACACACACACACCAGCACACACACACACACACACACACACCATAGACAGACAAGCAGGCAGGCAGGCAGGACAGGAAAGTAGGCAGGCAGGCAGGGAGGTAAGGCATTTAGGGAAGGTAGGCAATCAGGCAGGCAATCAGCAGCAGCAGGACAGAACAGACAGACAGACAGACAGACAGTAGACAGACAGACACACAGACAGACAGACAGGACAGACAGACCAGACAGACAGATCAGACAGACAAGACAGACAGACAGAACAATGTAATTTTTGTAGGGTATATACATTTTCTGAGCATAGCATTGATAGTTGATAATCTTACAAGAACTCCTTTCAAATATTGTTTCTGGAGAACTACAATTTCTATACAGAGAAACATCCCGCGGAGGATGGAAACCTCCCAAAAGAATACCTTGTACCTACAGGGAAATTTGATATGCCATAAGCTACGGCGAGATGAATGTGCATTAAGAGATATGGAATTTTGATAATGAATATAGCGCCAAAATACG
>JAWQFJ010028371.1:2500-7500 GCA_034096865.1 Theodoxus fluviatilis
ATCTGATGCAAGTTCGGGTAAAATTCCTTGTCGCACACTTTTAGGGCTTCTGTGAGTGAAGTGGGAATCACAGGTTTTTGCTTCGTAGTTGGGTCAACCCCTGTGTTCGCTCTGTTCCACTTATCGACCCATCTCACAAATTCTGTGTCAACATTTGTAGAATTCTTCAAGTCCTGCTCCCAAAGGGCGGCCAGGCACTTGACACCATCCGGGACAGCATGACATCCATTTGGAAACTGCTTGATGATATTGGTGGGCACAAGCAGCAGGCCATCTTTGGCAAGGTCAGAATGCTTGAATCTCTCCTCCAGTTGGTTTCTCATGTTGTCAAGGAAAGGAACAGCAACTGACGCACGGTAGTATTTCTCAGTGGTTTCAGCAGGGTGATTTTCTCGAAGCAACTGCCTCGGCGCAATCCTTGGGCGTCGAAGATCTTCTTCAACTAAGTTGCGAGACATTTGGTTGGCCTCAACAAACCATTCTGAGAACACATTGTCAATGTCTGTCCTGAGCCTATTGACAGTGTTCGTGAGATCTGCAAGTTCAGCATAGGCCTTCACAATGTCCTGTGCTCTTTTCTGCGGGCTGGGTGGTCCAGAGGTTCGATGTACCGGAGGCAATGTCTTGTTTGACGCAACCAAACGCCACCAGGAAATCTGCACGACATGGTGTGCAGAAACCCATGTAGTCCTTTTTGCAATAGTCTCGCCCCCCCCCCCAGTCTCAACTCTTCTGTCACTCTGGCTGTGCCAGCCACCATCTGCCCCAAACAGTCGTACACAGTGAACCATGTGACATGGCCGAGAAGTTTTCAAACGCACGCATGGTGCCCTTTCCACCCAGGCGTTGGTCTTTGCACAGGTCCACCAATCTGTCTTCCTTACCGCGTTCAAAATGATCTCCATCCCAGCTTTCTTTGGCCGCTTTGGGGCACGGTTGCACAGAAGAGGAGACAGGCAGTGGGGATTTCTTTTTCAGGCTAGCCCTGGCTGACAAGGAGTACAGTGCTGTACGTGTGGGGGGGCCGGCCTGGCAGTGTGTGTTGGGGGGAGGGGGGGTATCTTTTTTCTCATCGGATTTCACCATGAATCAGAATATAATTTGTTAGAGACACACACAAACAATATTTATTTAAAAAAACAACTCAAACCAAGGTACATGCTTTTCTAGGGGGGGGTGGTGTTCCGGAACCCCTGGAGCCCCCCCCCCCCCCCCCCCTGGGTCCGGCCCTGCGTTCTGTAATTCGCCCAGTGCCCGTATGGCTGTAGTGGCAGATCACTGCTCAGGAAAGCCGTGCGTGCATTGGCATGCCCGTCCTATGTGTAGAAAGGGAAGTTACTTTCATTTTGAGAAAATATCACTTGCACCCGCATAAAGAGGGGATTAAATATTATCTGGGCGGGACGCCATTGCCAATGGCTGACGGGTGCGATGTTTCATTCTGGTTGAGAACCACTGAAACTTTCACTGAAAGTCTAAACTACTTCCTCCGTTCTTAAAACTGCCTTCTTGGTGTTTTTTTCATTTAAGACGACGAAATTCTGAACGCAGAACGGTACGACATAACGCTTTTTTTCTTCTTGCACAGGAATCGGCATATTTCATCTCATAGGTGTCTTACGTGTTTGAAATCAATTAACTTTAAACACACACACACACACACACACACACACACACACACACACACACATACACACACACGTGCATGTTTGTACATGTTGTTTGTGTATTTGTATATCTTTATGCCTGTGGATGAATGTGTGTGTGTGTGTGTGTGTGTGTGTGTGTGTGTGTGTGTGTGTGTGTGTGTGTGTGTGTGTGTGTGTGTGTGTGTATACTTCGTGTGTGTGCATGATGTGTTTGATTGTGATTTTGTTTGATGTGTATGCGTTTCTTTGGAGTGTGTGCGTGTGTGCTTGTGTGTGTTTGATATGTCTGTGTGAATTTGTTTGATGTGTGTGTGCATGTATGTATGCGCGCGCGCGCGTGTGTGCACGTGCGTGCGTGTGTGTGCGTGTGTGTGTGAGAGAGACTCTGTCCGTCCGCCTGTTTTTGAACCTCTTTATCTATACCTCTGTCCCTATGTCGGTCTCTCTGTCTTATTTATTTGTTTGTTATTTATTTCAGTTCGATCTGTCGCTTTGGGTGGACAAGTAGATGAAAAATAGGAGGTACGGGGAGAGAAGAGTGAACGAAATTGATTCTCCGACAAGCTCAGACTTTGAGGACAAGGCAGGCAGTCATATTACCTTGGCCAAGGAGGTTGTTTCAAAGTGTTTTGGGTAGCTACGGGCAGTCATATTACCTTGGCCACGGAGGTTCTGTTTCAAAGTGTTTTGGGTAGCTACGAAGGCCGCCATTTCTCTTTGTCGCCGTCTCTGTCACCAGCTGCCTTTTCAGGAACATGATTATGGTCACAGCATTGCTAAATTTCTTGTTGCTGACAAAAGGGGAACAAGCTGTTGTCTTGGCAACAACAATACTATCCACAGGAAGCAAAGCAGCACGATGTGTGACGTCATCACGTTGCTTTCCTCTTGCTGCCAAACATTTCCTCGTCAGCAAGGTGGTGTGAGAAATGCAGCAGCCGCTAGCAAACCTCTGCTGAGAGAGAAGTAGTGCTGATGCAATGGCAGTTAGCGCAAGTGAGTGGACTGTGAAACTAAAGGTCCTCGAAGTCATGAAGTGCAGGCATCAATGCCCACATTGTGGGGAGGTTGCTATGTCTGAACAGCAGAAGAGAATGCATGGTCGACATGACCGATCATCTTCCGTCCTTGCACGCATGCCCTGCACTTGGAAAATTGTTTCGGCGGAGCTTTTGATCGCAATGCGCGATCGGGTGCTGGATTGCGTGAGGGGCTTCCCCCGGCAGTCACGGGGCTGCTGTCACGTGATGGCCAGTCAAGCGAGGCACAAAACAGCTAGATATCATTGGACATAGTTCTATCCGAGCCACGTACTTCTCCCTCTCTCTTTCTGTATGTCTGTCTGTCTGTCTACCTGCCTGCCTGCCTGCCTGCCTGTCTGCCTGTCTGCCTGCCTGCCTCTCTCTCTCTCTCTCTCTCTCTCTCTCTCTCTCTCTGCGCGGGTCTATCAGTCGTGCTGTCTTTCTGTCCACCCTCTGTCTACCCTTGTGTATGCTCGCCTATATATAAAACACAAACAAACAAACACACACGCACGCACACACACACACAGAGTACACAGAGAGATCAATGTATATACACAGAAGGTACAGCAAGGCGCAGGCGAGGAGGAAGTAACTCACGAGAACTTACTTGAGGAGTGGATGAGTGTACGAGGTCTATAGAAGACAGCGGCTTTACCCCCAAGCCCAGTCACGGGACACCAGCCACACCTGTCTGTGGTTGGACAAGGAGGGGTGCAGGGTGGACCACGTGACCTTGACAAGTTTAACTCCTGCGAGGTGGTCGCACCTGCTTTGTGGGTGGGTGCTGGATCTCTGCACACCGCTGTTTCGGGTGGGAACGCCTTTTCAGGAGTAAGGGATAGGTGACAAGGTGTTCATGCAGTCGCGTCGCACTGTCTTCAAAGACGATTTATTTCAGCTCCTGGGAGCAAAACAAGCACCTCGATCACACGGTGTCGCTCCAAACGTCATATCTTGATCATTTCGAAACTGGTCTTTTGAAATGAACAATTTTATTACCAGTCGCGACAAGTAACCTGACAACGTCCTGTTCTCTTTCCGACCACAGTGGGTCAGCAGTGAAGTCAGACACGTGACGCGTGGAGTAAAGTGTCGCGCGCCCCCCGATTTAGCACAGGAGAGGGAATGTCAATAAATCCTACTCGCTTCATTACATAGCATACGTGAAGCAGTCAGCCTGGGCTACGAGCTCCAGCATACTCTCTCTCTCTCTCTCTCTCTCTCTCTCTCTCTCTCTCTCTCTCTCTCTCTCTCTCTCTCTCTCTCTCTCTCTCTCCCCCTCTCTCTCTCTCTCTCTCACACACACACGTACATACATACACACACGTACATACACACACACACGTACACACACACACACACACACACACACGCACACACACAAAGAGGGAGGGAGGGAGGGAGGGAGGGAGGGAGGGAGGGAGGAAGAGAGGGAGGAGAGAGACAGAGAGAGAGAGAGACAGAGAGAGAGAGAGAGAGAGAGACAGAGAGAGAGACAGAGAGAGAGAGAGAGAGAGAGAGAGAGAGAGAGAGAGAGAGAGAGAGCAATCGACACAGATGCGTACGTAGAGATATATGTACCTGGTTCATTTTGTGCTTCGAGCTGTAACATCAGCCAGAGTGGAGAAAGAACTGAACGTGTTCCAGCGCTGAGACATCTGGCTGTGTAGAGGACAGCTCTATCTCCCCGCTGCAAGGATGTTTGGAGACACTCGTACGTAAAGCAAGCACATCTCAACAGGAACAGTTGTACAGAGAGCATGGATCGAGTTAGGCGTGATCTAAAATTAGTCGTGCGTTATATAAGTACGTGCATAGTCTCGGTGTTTGTCACGCTTGAGTTAATACCAAGGCCAGCCGTTATACAACAATGGCAGTTAAATTAGCTGCGGCCATCCATTGTCTTCTACTGCAATGATGATTGGGTTGTACTGAATGGTGCTATACTACAATGGCACTGACTTTACTGTGGTATTCAAATGCAGAATCACAATCGAAGTGCAGGCATCAGTGCCCACAGGGTAGTGTGATACTTCTTCACAGCGATGGAGATCGACTGCCTGTTCGACGTCTCAGATCATCTTCAAGTCTGGCGTCCATATGCTTCAAGTTACTGCGCGGATTTGTTTCACAGCGAACGATCCACTGTTATTTAAAAAAAGGAATACAACGAAAAGGAAAACGTACGCACGATCGAATTCCTCAGGGGAGATGCAGGCAGGTATCTGCTGATATCGTCCGAAATATTATCAAAGTCAGTTTAAGTCTTTCACTTTGAAGACAATAATTCTACAAGAATGGCGACACAACTGCTACTCCTCAAGAG
>JAWQFJ010028371.1:12500-30000 GCA_034096865.1 Theodoxus fluviatilis
ACATATGTAATAGTCATTTCTTCTAGTGAAAATGATATCTATACTTTTCTTTTTTTGACATGTTCTTTTGAAATAAGTTTTCTTCCTCAGTAGTTTTTTGACTCACATGCGAAGCAAAAGTGAGTCTATGTACTGAGCCGTGTCGTCCGTCCGTCCGGGCGTCCGGGCGTCCGTCCGGGCGTCCGTAAAAAACTTAAACGTTGGATTTTTCTCGGAGACTATTAAGTCTATCAACACCAAATGTGGCATGATGGTGTATGATGACAAGTCCTCAAAAAACATACATAGTGACTTGACCTTGCTTCAAGGTCAAGGTCACAGGAGCCATAAATGTGGTCTCAAAAACAGTCATTTTTCACATTTTCCCAATTTTCTCCCACGTTATTGAGAATGGCGACCTCAGCTACAAGTGGTATATAGGTCAAAGCAAGCCCTATCTATTGATACCAGTTTGGTTGACCTTGCTTCAAGGTCAAGGTCACAGGAGCTCTTCAAAGTTGGATCGTATACATATTTTGAAGTGACCTTGACCCTGAACTATGGCAGATAACTGTTTCAAACTTAATAATTATGTGGGGCACATGTTATACTTTCATCATGAGACACATTTGGTCACATATCATCAAGGTCAAGGTCACTTTGACCCTTATGAAATGTGACCAAAATGTGGTAGTGAACCACTAAAAGTGACTATATCTCATGGTAGAAAGTGCCAATAAGCACCATTGTGCTTCCTATGTCTTGAATTAACAGCTTTGTGTTGCATGACCTTGGATGACCTTGACCTTGGGTCAAGGTCACATGTATTTTGGTAGGAAAAATGTGTAAAGCATTTCTTTGTGTATGATGTCATTGGTAGGTTTAGTTGTTTGACCTTGACCTTGAAGGTCACCTGAAGGTCAAGGTCATATAAAGGTCAAGGTCAAGCATGTGAGTCATATGGGCTTTGCCCTTCTTGTTTAAATATCATGCCAGTGTGTTGATAAAATTGTGGTTGCTTCATATTGCTTTGAAGGTGTATATTTTAGCTGAGTGTAGTGTGGGCCTGTTTCTATTTATTCAAGGAGAGCATAATATCTAATCCATGTACAGTACCATTTTTCTTGAAGTTCTATTGGGAAAAAAATATCCTGCTGTTGATACCTAAAGTCATCAGTTAGAACGAGCATGGTATTGACAGTTATCTATAATGAATTTCATAACTGTGCGAGACTGACACTATGTGTAGCAGTTTTAATGAGTGTGATTTATCAATTTTGTATTAATAGGTGTCAAAGGCTTTAATGCTGCCTTACTCTTTATTTCAGGCTTGAAGACAGAGAAGGTGAAGAGTGTGGCTTGTGGAAGATCACACACCATTGTCGCTACAGGTATGTGTGATGGCCTCCTCTTCATAAAGAACTTATGGTGGAGAATGTAGAAAAGATAAATGTAGTAGTGGTTTTCATTTAAAGGGCCAGATAATGTTTACCAGTATTAGTTTAGACATTGACGTCTCTCAAAATTTTCCTTGCTGGCTATAAAGGGGAAGCAACTGTAATGTGAATGACGACTGTACACCAAAAGTTGTCTGCCCCCAAATTATCCTTCACGATGATGTGTCCAGGATGCTTCATGCTGATTCCATGGTATCCCTTGGTGAACAAAGTACAAGTAGATAGTGAGAAGTAGATTGAACAAATCCTAGATAATGAAAGGATAAATAAATGACACTGTTGCCTATTTATTCATCTTCAGATTTTCTGTTTGCCAACCTGATGAAGGGCTGCACCCAAAACGTTTGTTTCCATACTAAACCTGAGATTCCAACACCTCCCAGCGATCTTTGTGATCATTATTTGTTTTGTCTTCTGGAGTCCGCCAGTCCTTCTTTTACCTGCAAATAAGTTATTTTCACGTTTTCAACAATCCAATGCCTAAATGCAGTTTCCCTGTAAACTGTCCAGAAATCTTAAATCCCAGAAAAGTATATTTGATGTTTTTTGCTTGACAGTTCTTTTCCATTCTTCTGACCAGTTTGTCACTTCTGTAAAGCTGGTGCTGGAAACAACAGATTGAAGTATGGAGCCGAGTGCAAATCAGCTGTTTACAAGTCTGTTTTCTCCACTGCCCAGCGGTGCAGCCATTTAGAGATGGAAGTGTCACTATGTCCTGATGCCCTTCCAAGGCACTGTGCCCTCTGCTTCTTGGAGCTGTCTTTGATGGAGGTTTCACTATGTCCTGATGCCCTTCCAAGGCACTGTGCCCTCTGCTTCTTGGAGCTGTCTTTGATGGAGGTTTCACTATGTCCTGATGCCCTTCCAAGGCACTGTGCCCTCTGCTTCTTGGGGCTGTCTTTGATGGAGGTTTCACTATGTCCTGATGCCCTTCCAAGGCACTGTGCCCTCTGCTTCTTGGGGCTGTCTTTGATGGAGGTTTCACTATGTCCTGATGCCCTTCCAAGGCACTGTGCCCTCTGCTTCTTGGAGCTGTCTTTGATGGAGGTTTCACTATGTCCTGATGCCCTTCCAAGGCACTGTGCCCTCTGCTTCTTGGGGCTGTCTTTGATGGAGGTTTCACTATGTCCTGATGCCCTTCCAAGGCACCGTGCCCTCACTGCTTCTTGGGATGTCTTTGATGGAGGTTTCACTATGTCCTGATGCCCTTCCAAGGCACTGTGCCCTCTGCTTCTTGGGGCTGTCTTTGATGGAGGTTTCACTATGTCCTGATGCCCTTCCAAGGCACTGTGCCCTCTGCTTCTTGGGGCTGTCTTTGATGGAGGTTTCACTATGTCCTGATGCCCTTCCAAGGCACCGTGCCCTCACTGCTTCTTGGGATGTCTTTGATGGAGGTTTCACTATGTCCTGATGCCCTTCCAAGGCACCGTGCCCTCACTGCTTCTCGGGACTGGCTTTGATGGAGGTTTCACTATGTCCTGATGCCCTTCCAAGGCACTGTGCCCTCTGCTTCTTGGGGCTGTCTTTGATGGAGGTTTCACTATGTCCTGATGCCCTTCCAAGGCACTGTGCCCTCTGCTTCTTGGAGCTGTCTTTGATGGAGGTTTCACTATGTCCTGATGCCCTTCCAAGGCACTGTGCCCTCTGCTTCTTGGGGCTGTCTTTGATGGAGGTTTCACTATGTCCTGATGCCCTTCCAAGGCACCGTGCCCTCACTGCTTCTTGGGATGTCTTTGATGGAGGTTTCACAGTGTCCTGATGCCCTTCCAAGGCACTGTGCCCTCACTGCTTCTTGGGATGTCTTTGATGGAGGTTTCACAGTGTCCTCATGCCCTTCCAAGGCACCGTGCCCTCACTGCTTCTTGGGATGTCTTTGATGGAGGTTTCACAGTGTCCTGATGCCCTTCCAAGGCACTGTGCCCTCTGCTTCTTGGGATGTCTTTGATGGAGGTTTCACAGTGTCCTGATGCCCTTCCAAGGCACCGTGCCCTCACTGCTTCTTGGGGCTGTCTTTGATGGAGGTGTCACTATGTCCTGATGCCCTTCCAAGGCACTGTGCCCTCACAGCTTCTCGGGACTGGCTTTGATGGAGGTTTCACAGTGTCCTGATGCCCTTCCAAGGCACTGTGCCCTCACAGCTTCTCGGGACTGGCTTTGATGGAGGTTTCACTATGTCCTGATGCCCTTCCAAGGCACCATGCCCTCACTGCTTCTTGGGCTGTCTTTGATGGAGGTTTCACAGTGTCCTGATGGCCTTCCAAGGCACCATGCCCTCACTGCTTCTTGGGATGTCTTTGATGGAGGTTTCACAGTGTCCTGATGCCCTTCCAAGGCACCGTGCCCTCACTGCTTCTTGGGGCTGTCTTTGATGGAGGTTTCACAGTGTCCTGATGCCCTTCCAAGGCACCGTGCCCTCACTGCTTCTTGGGATGTCTTTGATGGAGGTTTCACAGTGTCCTGATGCCCTTCCAAGGCACCGTGCCCTCACTGCTGCTTGGGATGTCTTTGATGGAGGTTTCACAGTGTCCTGATGCCCTTCCAAGGCACTGTTCCCTCACTGCTTCTTGGGATGTCTTTGATGGAGGTTTCACAGTGTCCTGATGCCCTTCCAAGGCACCGTGCCCTCACTGCTTCTTGGGCTGTCTTTGATGGAGGTTTCACAGAGTCCTCATGCCCTTCCAAGGCACCGTGCCCTCACTGCTTCTTGGGCTGTCTTTGATGGAGGTTTCACAGAGTCCTCATGCCCTTCCAAGGCACTGTTCCCTCACTGCTTCTTGGGGCTGTCTTTGATGGAGGTTTCACAGTGTCCTGATGCCCTTCCAAGGCACTGTGCCCTCTGCTTCTTGGGATGTCTTTGATGGAGGTTTCACAGTGTCCTGATGCCCTTCCAAGGCACCGTGCCCTCACTGCTTCTTGGGATGTCTTTGATGGAGGTTTCACAGTGTCCTGATGCCCTTCCAAGGCACTGTGCCCTCACAGCTTCTTGGGGCTGTCTTTGATGGAGGTTTCACAGTGTCCGGATGCCCTTCCAAGGCACTGTGCCCTCACAGCTTCTCGGGACTGGCTTTGATGGAGGCACAAAACTCCCGCACCCATGGGTTTCATCAGACCACAAAAGCATCACAGTTTTTTCTAACGTATCTGTCCTCTCTATGTGAAACCATGCATCAGATCCTTGTCAAAGACATGTTTACTTGCTGCAGAGTCAGGGAAGGTGTACACCTTTGGGTCCAACAGCGAGGGGCAGCTCGGCGTGGACGACATTGCTGACAGCAGAACACCTGTCCAAGTCAGCAGCTTCCCTGAAACCCCCGTCGCCATGGTAGCAGCAGGGGCAGACCACTCTGTGGCCCTCACAGGTACAGGCAGCTGAGGCCCTTTAGTAGGGCAGGGTTAGAGGGGAGGTCTGACCTGATGAGGGATGTGCATTGCATGCATACTGGATGTGCATTGCATGCATACTGGATGCGCAGCAGATGTGCATTGGATGTGCATTGCATGCATACTGGATGCGCAGCAGATGTGCATTGGATGTGCAATATGCAAAAAAATGTACATTGGATGCACATTGGATAGGTGTTGGACGTGTGTTGGACATGTGTTGGACATGTGTTGGACATGTGTTGCATGGGCACTGGACTGAGTGTCACAGAACTTAAGTCACTTCAGGAACTACATGGTAGTGGATATTTTTCTGTAAAGGAGTTATCCGACAGCTGTGAGATCTCATTATAGATCAGTCTTTACTTGCATGCTGTTACTGTGCATGCTGTTACTGTGTATAGTATGCATGCTGTTACTGTGTATAGTATGCATGCTGTTACTGTGTATAGTATGCATGCTGTTACTGTGTATAGTATGCATGCTGTTACTGTGTATAGTACGCATGCTGTTACTGTGTAGAGTATGCATGCTGTTACTGTGTATAGTACGCATGCTGTTACTGTGTAGAGTATGCATGCTGTTACTGTGTATAGTACGCATGCTGTTACTGTGTATAGTACGCATGCTGTTACTGTGTATAGTATGCATGCTGTTACTGTGTAGAGTATGCATGCTGTTACTGTGTAGAGTATGCATGCTGTTACTGTGTAGAGTATGCATGCTGTTACTGTGTATAGTATGCATGCTGTTACTGTGCATGCTGTTACTGTGCTTGCTGTTACTGTGCATGCTGTTACTGTGCATGCTGTTACTGTGCATGCTGTTACTGTGTATAGTATGCATGCTGTTACTGTGCATGCTGTTACTGTGCTTGCTGTTACTGTGCATGCTGTTACTGTGCATGCTGTTACTGTGTATAGTATGCATGCTGTTACTGTGTATAGTATGCATGCTGTTACTGTGCATGCTGTTACTGTGTAGAGTATGCATGCTGTTACTGTGTAGAGTATGCATGCTGTTACTGTGCATGCTGTTACTGTGTATAGTATGCATGCTGTTACTGTGTATAGTATGCATGCTGTTACTGTGTAGAGTATGCATGCTGTTACTGTGTAGAGTATGCATGCTGTTACTGTGTAGAGTATGCATGCTGTTACTGTGTATAGTATGCATGCTGTTACTGTGTAGAGTATGCATGCTGTTACTGTGTAGAGTATGCATGCTGTTACTGTGTAGAGTATGCATGCTGTTACTGTGTAGAGTATGCATGCTGTTACTGTGTAGAGTATGCATGCTGTTACTGTGTATAGTATGCATGCTGTTACTGTGTATAGTATGCATGCTGTTACTGTGTATAGTATGCATGCTGTTACTGTGTATAGTATGCATGCTGTTACTGTGTATAGTATGCATGCTGTTACTGTGTATAGTATGCATGCTGTTACTGTGTATAGTATGCATGCTGTTACTGTGTATAGTATGCATGCTGCTACTGTGCATGCTGTTACTGTGTATATTATGCATGCTGTTACTGTGTAGAGTATGCATGCTGTTACTGTGTAGAGTATGAATGCTGCTACTGTGTAGAGTATGCATGCTGTTACTGTGTATAGTATGCATGCTGTTACTGTGTATAGTATGCATGCTGTTACTGTGTATAGTATGAATGCTGTTACTGTGTATAGTATGCGTGCTGTTACTGTGTATAGTATGAATGCTGTTACTGTGTATAGTATGCATGCTGTTACTGTGTAGAGTATGCATGCTGTTACTGTGTATAGTATGCATGCTGTTACTGTGTATAGTATGCATGCTGTTACTGTGTAGAGTATGCATGCTGTTACTGTGTATAGTATGCATGCTGTTACTGTGTAGAGTATGCATGCTGTTACTGTGTAGAGTATGCATGCTGTTACTGTGTATAGTATGCATGCTGTTACTGTGTATAGTACGCATGCTGTTACTGTGCATGCTGTTACTGTGTAGAGTATGCATGCTGTTACTGTGTAGAGTATGCATGCTGTTACTGTGTATAGTATGCATGCTGTTACTGTGTATATTATGCATGCTGTTACTGTGTAGAGTATGCATGCTGTTACTGTGTATAGTATGCATGCTGTTACTGTGTATAGTATGCATGCTGTTACTGTGTATATTATGCATGCTGTTACTGTGTATAGTATGCATGCTGTTACTGTGTATAGTATGCATGCTGTTACTGTGTATAGTATGCATGCTGTTACTGTGTATAGTATGCATGCTGTTACTGTGCATGCTGTTACTGTGTAGAGTATGCATGCTGTTACTGTGTAGAGTATGCATGCTGTTACTGTGTAGAGTATGCATGCTGTTACTGTGTAGAGTATGCATGCTGTTACTGTGTATAGTATGCATGCTGTTACTGTGTATAGTATGCATGCTGTTACTGTGTATAGTATGCATGCTGTTACTGTGTAGAGTATGCATGCTGTTACTGTGTATAGTATGCACGCTGTTACTGTGTATAGTATGCATGCTGTTACTGTGTATAGTATGCACGCTGTTACTGTGTATAGTATGCATGCTGTTACTGTGTATAGTATGCATGCTGTTACTGTGCATGCTGTTACTGTGTAGAGTATGCATGCTGTTACTGTGTATAGTATGCATGCTGTTACTGTGTAGAGTATGAATGCTGTTACTGTGTATAGTATGCATGCTGTTACTGTGTATAGTATGCATGCTGTTACTGTGTAGAGTATGCATGCTGTTACTGTGTATAGTATGCATGCTGTTACTGTGTAGAGTATGCATGCTGTTACTGTGTAGAGTATGCATGCTGTTACTGTGTATAGTATGCATGCTGTTACTGTGTATAGTACGCATGCTGTTACTGTGTATAGTATGCATGCTGTTACTGTGTATAGTACGCATGCTGTTACTGTGTATAGTACGCATGCTGTTACTGTGCATGCTGTTACTGTGTAGAGTATGCATGCTGTTACTGTGTAGAGTATGCATGCTGTTACTGTGTATAGTATGCATGCTGTTACTGTGTATATTATGCATGCTGTTACTGTGTAGAGTATGCATGCTGTTACTGTGTAGAGTATGCATGCTGTTACTGTGTATAGTATGCATGCTGTTACTGTGTATAGTATGCATGCTGTTACTGTGTATATTATGCATGCTGTTACTGTGTATAGTATGCATGCTGTTACTGTGTATAGTATGCATGCTGTTACTGTGTAGAGTATGCATGCTGTTACTGTGTAGAGTATGCATGCTGTTACTGTGTATAGTATGCATGCTGTTACTGTGTAGAGTATGCATGCTGTTACTGTGTATAGTATGCACGCTGTTACTGTGCATGCTGTTACTGTGCATGCTGTTACTGTGCATGCTGTTACTGTGTAGAGTATGCATGCTGTTACTGTGTAGAGTATGCATGCTGTTACTGTGTATAGTATGCATGCTGTTACTGTGTATAGTATGCATGCTGTTACTGTGTATAGTATGCATGCTGTTACTGTGTAGAGTATGCATGCTGTTACTGTGTATAGTATGCACGCTGTTACTGTGTATAGTATGCATGCTGTTACTGTGTATAGTATGCATGCTGTTACTGTGCATGCTGTTACTGTGTAGAGTATGCATGCTGTTACTGTGTATAGTATGCATGCTGTTACTGTGTAGAGTATGAATGCTGTTACTGTGTATATTATGCATGCTGTTACTGTGTATAGTACGCATGCTGTTACTGTGTAGAGTATGCATGCTGTTACTGTGTATAGTATGCATGCTGTTACTGTGTAGAGTATGCATGCTGTTACTGTGTATAGTATGCATGCTGTTACTGTGTATAGTATGCATGCTGTTACTGTGTAGAGTATGAATGCTGTTACTGTGTATAGTATGCATGCTGTTACTGTGTAGAGTATGCATGCTGTTACTGTGCATGCTGTTACTGTGCATGCTGTTACTGTGTAGAGTATGCATGCTGTTACTGTGTATAGTATGCATGCTGTTACTGTGTATAGTACGCATGCTGTTACTGTGCATGCTGTTACTGTGTAGAGTATGCATGCTGTTACTGTGTAGAGTATGCATGCTGTTACTGTGTATAGTATGCATGCTGTTACTGTGTATAGTATGCATGCTGTTACTGTGTATAGTACGCATGCTGTTACTGTGCATGCTGTTACTGTGTAGAGTATGCATGCTGTTACTGTGTAGAGTATGCATGCTGTTACTGTGTAGAGTATGCATGCTGTTACTGTGTAGAGTATGAATGCTGTTACTGTGTAGAGTATGCATGCTGTTACTGTGTAGAGTATGCATGCTGTTACTGTGTAGAGTATGAATGCTGTTACTGTGTATAGTATGCATGCTGTTACTGTGTAGAGTATGCATGCTGTTACTGTGTAGAGTATGCATGCTGTTACTGTGTATAGTATGCATGCTGTTACTGTGTATAGTATGCATGCTGTTACTGTGTATAGTATGAATGCTGTTACTGTGTATAGTATGCATGCTGTTACTGTGTATAGTATGCATGCTGTTACTGTGTATAGTATGCATGCTGTTACTGTGTATAGTATGAATGCTGTTACTGTGTATAGTATGAATGCTGTTACTGTGCATGCTGTTACTGTGTATAGTATGCATGCTGTTACTGTGTAGAGTATGCATGCTGTTACTGTGTAGAGTATGCATGCTGTTACTGTGTAGAGTATGCATGCTGTTACTGTGTATAGTATGCATGCTGTTACTGTGTATAGTATGCATGCTGTTACTGTGTATAGTACGCATGCTGTTACTGTGTATATTATGCATGCTGTTACTGTGCATGCTGTTACTGTGCATGCTGTTACTGTGCATGCTGTTACTGTGTAGAGTATGCATGCTGTTACTGTGTAGAGTATGAATGCTGTTACTGTGTATAGTATGCATGCTGTTACTGTGTATAGTATGCATGCTGTTACTGTGTAGAGTATGCATGCTGTTACTGTGTAGAGTATGCATGCTGTTACTGTGTAGAGTATGCATGCTGTTACTGTGTATAGTATGCATGCTGTTACTGTGTAGAGTATGAATGCTGTTACTGTGTATAGTATGCATGCTGTTACTGTGTATAGTACGCATGCTGTTACTGTGTATATTATGCATGCTGTTACTGTGCATGCTGTTACTGTGCATGCTGTTACTGTGCATGCTGTTACTGTGTAGAGTATGCATGCTGTTACTGTGTAGAGTATGCATGCTGTTACTGTGTATAGTATGCATGCTGTAACTGTGCATGCTGTTACTGTGCATGCTGTTACTGTGCATGCTGTTACTGTGTAGAGTATGAAGAGTTGCACGTTTGAGGGTGTGGTCTCTGTGAACAGCACTTGGCTACCACCAAGGGAGTGCCTTGTAGACATGCTCCTGCAGCTAGCTACATGCTGATTTTAGATACAGGAGGTAGATGTCTAGCCACTCAGCTATTGTGATGATGACACAACAAACAGACAAGCAAACAAAGTTGAGAAAAAAAAGAAGAAAAGAGACAGCCCTCAAAACAAAGCCTGAGTTGTGAATGGTGTGGATTGATGTGAGGAGAGATTTTCCTTTCATGATGATAGTCAACAGCTAGGATAACCTATGCTTCCCTGTTTACCTTCCAATATTTAATTAACACTATGGTGTGGAACAGCTGCTCATAGCTGAGAGGATCACTATGTTTTTGTCTGTGAGTTTGCCTAAAAGGTTCCATGATGTTACCGTCTTTGTGGAGTGACAGCCTGTCTTTGCCCTACAGAGGACGGACGCGTGTTTGTGTGGGGAGGGGGCAGCGAGGGACAGCTGGGGCTGGGGGAGGAGACGGATGTCCCCACCCCCAAACTGCTCCCCCTGGAGGAGAAGGCCACCTGCATTGCCTGTGGCTACTACCACACAGCCGTCATCACAGGTGAGTGTCCAGTCTGGTTGTCCATGGATACGGTACTGCGGTTACTACCACACCTCCATCATCACAGGTGAGTGTCCAGTCTGGTAGTCCATGGATACAGTACTGCGGTTACTACCACGCCTCCATCATCACAGGTGAGTGTCCAGTCTGGTTGTCCATGGATACGGTACTGTGGCTACTGCCACATGGCCATCGTCACAGGTGAGTGTCCAGTCTGGTTGTCCATGGATACACTACTGTGGCTACTGCCACATGGCCATCATCACAGGTGAGCGTCCAGTCTGGTTGTCCATGGATACGCTACTGTGGCTACTGCCACATGGCCATCATCACAGGTGAGTGTCCAGTCTGGTTGTCCATGGATACGGTGCTGTGGTTGCTGCATTCCTCTGTGCTTGTTACAGATGCGTGGCATCTCCCTCTATAAACTGGCAGGTGTCCATGAGTTGTAGAGTTTCAGGACTGAATTTGTGATCAACTTCTGGGATTCAGGGGAAAGAGCTCACAGCTTGGTCCCACCTGCAATGCTGAGATGCTTTCTGTAGATTCCCGGCAGGACATGCAGACCTGGGTACCCGTACGAATTTTGCGTATTAATACGCGAGAAAAAATGGAATACGAAAATTACGCATGCCTCTGAAAAAATACGCTGAAAAAAAATGCAGCTTTTGCGTATTCGTAAATGTGCAATTTCGCGCGATACAAGTCCACGCCTGGCACGCGTGGCATGTATCCAGAACGGCGATTTATCTTTTTAACACTCGATTTATCCTCTAGCCCCGGGTTATCTTGATCGGTGAGATAAGGTACGCTCGTCAGAGGATCCTAGGTTGCGCTTTGCTATATATACTGGTTTCCAGCCAAGGGAGAGCGGAACGGACAGTTGGAATCGTCTGAGTTTACTTTAGAGATAAATCGGGGTTAAAATAACACGCCGTTCTGGATACGGGGCCTGTTTCCGTTAAAGTTTGAGTGGCACACACAGTCTGCATCTGTGCGTCTGTGCGAGAACGCTCACGGTCACCATGAGTAGAGTAGAGTAGATTCTTCGGCTTGCTTAGGCGTCCAGGGCCTGTCGCTGATTCTCGTGGCTCTCTGGCTCCTCTCTCTCTCTCTCTCTCTCTCTCTCTCTCTCTCTCTCTCTCTGTCTCTCTCTCTCTCTCTCTCTCTCTGTCTCTCTCTCTCTCTCTCTCTCTCTCTCTGTCTCTCTCTCTCTCTCTCTCTCTCTCTGTCTGTCTGTCTGTCTGTCTGTCTGTCTGTCTGTCTGTCTGTCTGTTTCTCTCTCTCTCTCACTCTCTCTCTCTCTTTCTCTCTCACCTTCCCTCTATGTGTGTGTGTGTGTGTGTGTGTGTGTGTGTGAGCATGTTTGTGTGTGTGTGTGTGTGTGTGTGTGTGTGTGTGTGTATTTCTTGGTTGTTTTATCCAACATGCACTGTACTGAAAATCATAGGCTTGATCACTTCAAGTATATATGGTAAGCAAATTTTTTTGGAAGAGATTCCGTAGCCGTGCGGTACGGCTACCGAAATTATTTTGTAGGTAGCCGTACGAGGCCGTACGGTTACCCAGCTGCGTGTTTGGATATATCAATAACATAACTCCATCCCACGTTTGACTCTCAACAGGTGGTCCCTACGCCCTAACTCCAGGGCCCAACGCTGATGTGACAAAAAGTAACACGTCCGGGTTTAGGTGAAACAATGCCTTCTGTGTCCTTACCTCATCCAGGTCGCGAGATGAATGCGGAGAGTGACTGCGGGTTTAACAGGCCTAGGGCCAGTGACCACCGCACTTTTCGCAGTGTGATTGCTCCACATTGTTCATGTTTATTTATTCGGTTATCTGCAGCACGACGGCTGCCCTGTGCTCCCAGAACTCTTTGACAGAACCCTTTCTAGCGTTCCTTTTGCCTTTCGACTGCTGCTCAAACTTTTGATTGTATGCGTTTCGGTAGCATCACCGGCCGTTTCTTCAGAGAAGATTAATTTGCGCAGTTGAATTGTGATTTTGATTGTTTAGCCGCTTGGATACGTTTGAATACTGTGTGTGTGATGCTCTAGTTGCGAACATAAACAGTGTAACAGTAACTACGGTGAAACTCCCCGGACAAGCAAAGTCAGTCAGGCGAGGTGGCGGGTGCGGCCTAGGCTGAGCGCTATCAACCACCATAAGGCAGATCGAGTGTGTGTGTGCTCAAGGGGGAGTTAACTCTTCACTTGCATTGCCTCTTTGTATGCAAACCAAAAGCGGCATTTTTTAAATTGTCGGTCCGCGAAAAAAAAATATACACAGTTTAAAAAAAATACGCATATCTGAACCAGTGAGTACACAGAGGCAAAATTTGGGGTACCCAGGTCTGGACATGGGCTCTGTGTTCCACCTTCCCACTCCCAGTGTGGTGCCCAGGGCAGACTGAGAGGTCGGGGAGAGACCTGGGACTGCCAGGAAGGACTGGGATGCCTGGACATCTGGAATTTCCAGTAGTGTAAAGGAAAAAATACTGACATATGTTAATTGGGAGTGTAAACAGAATTTGCGATGGGACCTGAGTGGCTCAGGAGTTAAATGAAGAGGATGATGATGATGATGATGATGATGATGATGATGATGATGATGATGATGATAAATTATATGTATTGAAAGTCATGGGGTATATGTAATTCTTGAGCTGCCAAACAGAAATAACAGCAACAAGAATAAAATACACCATCCTCCTCACAGGTCAGTCCTCTGTCCCCCCATCTCCTGTCACTCTCACACCATCCTCCTCACAGGTCAGTCCTCTGTCCCCCCATCTGCTGTCACTCTCACACCATCCTCCTCACAGGTCAGTGCTGTGTCCCCCCATCTGCTGTCACTCTCACACCATCCTCCTCACAGGTCAGTCATCTGTCCCCCCATCTGCTGTCACTCACACACCATCCTCCTCACAGGTCAGTCGTCCCCCCATCTGCTGTCACTCTCACACCATCCTCCTCACAGGTCAGTCGTCCCCCCATCTCCTGTCACTCTCACACCATCCTCCTCACAGGTCAGTCCTCTGTCCATCTGCTGCCACTCTCACACCATCCTCTTCACAGGTCAGTCCTCTGTCCATCTGCTGCCACTCTCACACCATCCTCTTCACAGGTCAGTGCTGTGTCCCCCCATCTGCTGTCACTCTCACACCATCCTCCTCACAGGTCAGTCCTCTGTCCATCTGCTGCCACTCTCACACCATCCTCCTCACAGGTCAGTCCTCTGTACCCCCATCTCCTGTCTCTCACACACCATCCTCTTCACAGGTCAGTCCTCTGTCCATCTGCTGCCACTCTCACACCATCCTCCTCACAGGTCAGTCCTCTGTCCATCTGCTGCCACTCTCACACCATCCTCCTCACAGGTCAGTCCTCTGTCCATCTGCTGTCACTCTCACACCATCCTCTTCACAGGTCAGTCCTCTGTACCCCCATCTCCTGTCACTCTCACACCATCCTCCTCACAGGTCAGTCCTCTGTCCATCTGCTGCCACTCTCACACCATCCTCCTCACAGGTCAGTCCTCTGTCCATCTGCTGCCACTCTCACACCATCCTCTTCACAGGTCAGTCCTCTGTCCATCTGCTGCCACTCTCACACCATCCTCCTCACAGGTCAGTCCTCTGTCCATCTGCTGTCACTCTCACACCATCCTCCTCACAGGTCAGTCCTCTGTCCCCCCATCTGCTGTCACTCTCACACCATCCTCCTCACAGGTCAGTCCTCTGTCCCCCCATCTGCTGTCACTCTCACACCATCCTCCTCACAGGTCAATCCTCTGTCCCCCATCTGCTGTCACTCTCACACCATCCTCCTCACAGGTCAGTCCTCTGTCCCCCAATCTTCTCTCACTCTCACACCATCCTCCTCACAGGTCAGTCCTCTGTACCCCCATCTGCTGTCACTCTCACACCATCCTCCTCACAGGTCAGTCCTCTGTCCCCCCATCTGCTGTCACTCTCACACCATCCTCCTCACAGGTCAGTCCTCTGTCCCCCCATCTGCTGTCACTCTCACACCATCCTCCTCACAGGTCAGTCCTCTGTCCATCTGCTGTCACTCTCACACCATCCTCCTCACAGGTCAGTCCTTTGTCCCCCCATCTGCTGTCACTCTCACACCATCCTCCTCACATGTCAGTCCTTTGTCCCCCCATCTGCTGTCACTCTCACACCATCCTCCTCACAGGTCAGTCCTCTGTCCATCTGCTGTCACTCTCACACCATCCTCCTCACAGGTCAGTCCTCTGTCCATCTGCTGTCACTCTCACACCATCCTCCTCACAGGTCAGTCCTCTGTCCATCTGCTGTCACTCTCACACCATCCTCCTCACAGGTCAGTCCTCTGTCCCATCTGCTGTCACTCTCACACCATCCTCCTCACAGGTCAGTCCTCTGTCCATCTGCTGTCACTCTCACACCATCCTCCTCACAGGTCAGTCCTCTGTCCCCCCATCTGCTGTCACTCTCACACCATCCTCCTCACAGGTCAGTCCTCTGTCCATCTGCTGTCACTCTCACACCATCCTCCTCACAGGTCAGTCCTCTGTCCATCTGCTGTCACTCTCACACCATCCTCCTCACAGGTCAGTCCTCTGTCCATCTGCTGTCACTCTCACACCATCCTCCTCACAGGTCAGTCCTCTGTCCCCATCTGCTGTCACTCTCACACCATCCTCCTCACAGGTCAGTCCTCTGTCCCCATCTGCTGTCACTCTCACACCATCCTCCTCACAGGTCAGTCCTCTGTCCCCATCTGCTGTCACTCTCACACCATCCTCCTCACAGGTCAGTCCTCTGTACCCCCATCTGCTGTCACTCTCACACCATCCTCCTCACAGGTCAGTCCTCTGTCCCCATCTGCTGTCACTCTCACACCATCCTCCTCACAGGTCAGTCCTCTGTCCCATCTGCTGTCACTCTCACACCATCCTCCTCACAGGTCAGTCCTCTGTCCCATCTGCTGTCACTCTCACACCATCCTCCTCACAGGTCAGTCCTCTGTCCCCCATCTGCTGTCACTCTCACACCATCCTCCTCACAGGTCAGTCCTCTGTCCCATCTGCTGTCACTCTCACACCATCCTCCTCACAGGTCAGTCCTGTGTCCCATCTGCTGTCACTCTCACACCATCCTCCTCACAGGTCAGTCCTCTGTCCCATCTGCTGTCACTCTCACACCATCCTCCTCACAGGTCAGTCCTCTGTCCCATCTGCTGTCACTCTCACACCATCCTCCTCACAGGTCAGTCCTCTGTCCCCATCTGCTGTCACTCTCACACCATCCTCCTCACAGGTCAGTCCTCTGTCCCCCATCTGCTGTCACTCTCACACCATCCTCCTCACAGGTCAGTCCTCTGTCCCCATCTGCTGTCACTCTCACACCATCCTCCTCACAGGTCAGTCCTCTGTCCCCATCTGCTGTCACTCTCACACCATCCTCCTCACAGGTCAGTCCTCTGTCCCCATCTGCTGTCACTCTCACACCATCCTCCTCACAGGTCAGTCCTCTGTCCCACCATCTGGTGACACTCTCACACCATCCTCCTCACAGGTCAGTCCTCTGTCCCCCATCTGCTGTCACTCTCACACCATCCTCCTCACATGTCAGTCCTCTGTCCCCCCATCTGCTGTCACTCTCACACCATCCTCCTCACAGGTCAGTCCTCTGTCCCACATCTGCTGTCACTCTCACACCATCCTCCTCACAGGTCAGTCCTCTGTCCATCTGCTGTCACTCTCACACCATCCTCCTCACAGGTCAGTCCTCTGTCCCCATCAGCGGGCACTCTCACACCATCCTCCTCACAGGTCAATCCTCTGTCCCCATCTGCTGTCACTCTCACACCATCCTCCTCACAGGTCAGTCCTCTGTCCCCCATCTGCTGTCACTCTCACACCATCCTCCTCACAGGTCAGTCCTCTGTCCCCCATCTGCTGTCACTCTCACACCATCCTCCTCACAGGTCAGTCCTCTGTCCATCTGCTGTCACTCTCACACCATCCTCCTCACAGGTCAGTCATCCCCCTACCTGCTGTCACTCTCACACCATCCTCCTCACAGGTCAGTCCTCTGTCCCCCCATCTGCTGTCACTCTCACACCATCCTCCTCACAGGTCAGTCCTCTGTCCCCCCATCTGCTGTCACTCTCACACCATCCTCCTCACAGGTCAGTCCTCTGTCCATCTGCTGTCACTCTCACACCATCCTCCTCACAGGTCAGTCCTCTGTCCCCCCATCTGCTGTCACTCTCACACCATCCTCCTCACAGGTCAGTCCTCTGTCCCCCCATCTGCTGTCACTCTCACACCATCCTCCTCACAGGTCAGTCCTCTGTCCCCCCATCTGCTGTCACTCTCACACCATCCTCCTCACAGGTCAGTCCTCTGTCCCCATCTGCTGTCACTCTCACACCATCCTCCTCACAGGTCAGTCCTCTGTCCCCCATCTGCTGTCACTCTCACACCATCCTCCTCACAGGTCAGTCCTCTGTCCCCCATCTGCTGTCACTCTCACACCATCCTCCTCACAGGTCAGTCCTCTGTCCCCCATCTGCTGTCACTCTCACACCATCCTCCTCACAGGTCAGTCCTCTGTCCCCATCTGCTGTCACTCTCACACCATCCTCCTCACAGGTCAGTCCTCTGTCCCCCATCTGCTGTCACTCTCACACCATCCTCCTCACAGGTCAGTCCTCTGTCCCCATCTGCTGTCACTCTCACACCATCCTCC
>JAWQFJ010028371.1:35000-43176 GCA_034096865.1 Theodoxus fluviatilis
CTCTGTGTGAATCCTATTGCTTCATTCTGTACCTCTAGCACACCACTCTGTATGAATCCTATTGCTTCATTCTGTACCTCTAGCACACCACTCTGTATGAATCCTATTGTTTCATTCTGTACCTCTAGCACACCACTCTGTGTGAATCCTATTGCTTCATTCTGTACCTCTAGCACACCACTCTGTGTGAATCCTATTGCTTCATTCTGTACCTCTAGCACACCACTGTGTGTGAATCCTATTGCTTCATTCTGTACCTCTAGCACACCACTCTGTGTGAATCCTATTGCTTCATTCTGTACCTCTAGCACACCACTCTGTGTGAATCCTATTGCTTCATTCTGTACCTCTAGCACACCACTCTGTGTGAATCCTATTGCTTCATTCTGTACCTCTAGCACACCACTCTGTGTGAATCCTATTGCTTCATTCTGTACCTCTAGCACACCACTCTGTGTGAATCCTATTGCTTCATTCTGTACCTCTAGCACACCACTCTGTATGAATCCTATTGCTTCATTCTGTACCTCTAGCACACCACTCTGTGTGAATCCTATTGCTTCATTCTGTGCCTTTAGCACACTACTCTGTGTGAATCCTATTGCTTCATTCTGTACCTCTAGCACACCACTCTGTGTGAATCCTATTGCTTCATTCTGTACCTCTAGCACACCACTCTGTGTGAATCCTATTGCTTCATTCTGTACCTCTAGCACACCACTGTGTGTGAATCCTATTGCTTCATTCTGTACCTCTAGCACACCACTCTGTATGAATCCTATTGCTTCATTCTGTACCTCTAGCACACCACTCTGTGTGAATCCTATTGTTTCATTCTGTACCTCTAGCACACCACTCTGTATGAATCCTATTGTTTCATTCTGTACCTCTAGCACACCACTGTGTGTGAATCCTATTGCTTCATTCTGTATCTCTAGCACACCACTCTGTGTGAATCCTATTGTTTCATTCTGTACCTCTAGCACACCACTCTGTGTGAATCCTATTGCTTCATTCTGTACCTCTAGCACACCACTCTGTATGAATCCTATTGCTTCATTCTGTACCTCTAGCACACCACTCTGTGTGAATCCTATTGTTTCATTCTGTACCTCTAGCACACCACTCTGTGTGAATCCTATTGCTTCATTGTGTACCTCTAGCACACCACTCTGTGTGAATCCTATTGCTTCATTCTGTACCTCTAGCACACCACTGTGTGTGAATCCTGTTGCTTCATTCTGTACCTCTAGCACACCACTCTGTGTGAATCCTATTGCTTCATTCTGTACCTCTAGCACACCACTCTGTATGAATCCTATTGCTTCATTCTGTACCTCTAGCACACCACTGTGTGTGAATCCTATTGCTTCATTCTGTACCTCTAGCACACCACTCTGTATGAATCCTATTGCTTCATTCTGTACCTCTAGCACACCACTCTGTGTGAATCCTATTGCTTCATTCTGTACCTCTAGCACACCACTCTGTGTGAATCCTATTGCTTCATTCTGTACCTCTAGCACACCACTCTGTGTGAATCCTATTGTTTCATTCTGTACCTCTAGCACACCACTCTGTATGAATGCTATTGTTTCATTCTGTACCTCTAGCACACCACTGTGTGTGAATCCTATTGCTTCATTCTGTACCTCTAGCACACCACTATGTGTGAATCCTATTGCTTCATTGTGTACCACTAGCCACCACTGTGTGTGAATCCTATTGCTTCATTGTGTACCTCTAGCACACCACTCTATGAATCCTATTGTTTCATTCTGTACCTCTAGCACACCACTCTGTATGAATCCTATTGCTTCATTCTGTACCTCTAGCACACCACTCTGTGTGAATCCTATTGCTTCATTCTGTACCTCTAGCACACCACTGTGTGTGAATCCTATTGCTTCATTCTGTACCTCTAGCACACCACTCTGTGTGAATCCTATTGCTTCATTCTGTACCTCTAGCACACCACTCTGTGTGAATCCTATTGCTTCATTCTGTACCTCTAGCACACCACTCTGTGTGAATCCTATTGCTTCATTCTGTACCTCTAGCACACCACTCTGTGTGAATCCTATTGCTTCATTCTGTACCTCTAGCACACCACTCTGTATGAATCCTATTGTTTCATTCTGTACCTCTAGCACACCACTGTGTGTGAATCCTATTGCTTCATTCTGTACCTCTAGCACACCACTCTGTATGAATCCTATTGCTTCATTATGTACCACTAGCACACCACTGTGTGTGAATCCTATTGCTTCATTCTGTATCTCTAGCACACCACTCTGTGTGAATCCTATTGCTTCATTCTGTACCTCTAGCACACCACTGTGTGTGAATCCTATTGCTTCATTCTGTACCTCTAGCACACCACTGTGTGTGAATCCTATTGCTTCATTCTGTACCTCTAGCACACCACTCTGTATGAATCCTATTGCTTCATTCTGTACCTCTAGCACACCACTCTGTATGAATCCTATTGCTTCATTCTGTACCTCTAGCACACCACTCTGTGTGAATCCTATTGTTTCATTCTGTACCTCTAGCACACCACTGTGTGTGAATCCTATTGCTTCATTCTGTACCTCTAGCACACCACTCTGTATGAATCCTATTGCTTCATTCTGTACCTCTAGCACACCACTCTGTGTGAATCCTATAGTTTCATTCTGTACCTCTAGCACACCACTCTGTGTGAATCCTATTGTTTCATTCTGTACCTCTAGCACACCACTCTGTGTGAATCCTATTGCTTCATTCTGTACCTCTAGCACACCACTCTGTGTGAATCCTATTGCTTCATTCTGTACCTCTAGCACACCACTCTGTATGAATCCTATTGCTTCATTCTGTACCTCTAGCACACCACTCTGTGTGAATCCTATTGCTTCATTCTGTACCTCTAGCACACCACTCTGTGTGAATCCTATTGCTTCATTCTGTACCTCTAGCACACCACTCTGTGTGAATCCTATTGCTTCATTCTGTACCTCTAGCACACCACTGTGTGTGAATCCTATTGCTTCATTCTGTACCTCTAGCACACCACTCTGTATGAATCCTATTGCTTCATTCTGTACCTCTAGCACACCACTCTGTATGAATCCTATTGCTTCATTCTGTACCTCTAGCACACCACTCTGTGTGAATCCTATTGCTTCATTCTGTACCTCTAGCACACCACTCTGTGTGAATCCTATTGCTTCATTCTGTACCTCTAGCACACCACTCTGTGTGAATCCTATTGCTTCATTCTGTACCTCTAGCACACCACTCTGTGTGAATCCTATTGCTTCATTCTGTACCTCTAGCACACCACTCTGTGTGAATCCTATTGCTTCATTCTGTACCTCTAGCACACCACTCTGTGTGAATCCTATTGCTTCATTCTGTACCTCTAGCACACCACTGTGTGTGAATCCTATTGCTTCATTCTGTACCTCTAGCACACCACTCTGTGTGAATCCTATTGCTTCATTCTGTACCTCTAGCACACCACTCTGTGTGAATCCTATTGCTTCATTCTGTACCTCTAGCACACCACTGTGTGTGAATCCTATTGCTTCATTCTGTACCTCTAGCACACCACTCTGTATGAATCCTATTGCTTCATTCTGTACCTCTAGCACACCACTCTGTATGAATCCTATTGCTTCATTCTGTACCTCTAGCACACCACTCTGTATGAATCCTATTGCTTCATTCTGTACCTCTAGCACACCACTCTGTATGAATCCTATTGCTTCATTCTGTACCTCTAGCACACCACTCTGTGTGAATCCTATTGCTTCATTCTGTACCTCTAGCACACCACTCTGTGTGAATCCTATTGTTTCATTCTGTACCTCTAGCACACCACTCTGTATGAATCCTATTGCTTCATTCTGTACCTCTAGCACACCACTGTGTGTGAATCCTATTGCTTCATTCTGTACCTCTAGCACACCACTCTGTATGAATCCTATTGCTTCATTCTGTACCTCTAGCACACCACTCTGTATGAATCCTATTGCTTCATTCTGTACCTCTAGCACACCACTCTGTATGAATCCTATTGCTTCATTCTGTACCTCTAGCACACCACTCTGTGTGAATCCTATTGCTTCATTCTGTACCTCTAGCACACCACTCTGTGTGAATCCTATTGCTTCATTGTGTACCTCTAGCACACCACTCTGTGTGAATCCTATTGCTTCATTCTGTACCTCTAGCACACCACTCTGTATGAATCCTATTGCTTCATTCTGTACCTCTAGCACACCACTCTGTATGAATCCTATTGCTTCATTCTGTACCTCTAGCACACCACTCTGTATGAATCCTATTGCTTCATTCTGTACCTCTAGCACACCACTCTGTGTGAATCCTATTGCTTCATTCTGTACCTCTAGCACACCACTCTGTGTGAATCCTATTGCTTCATTCTGTACCTCTAGCACACCACTGTGTGTGAATCCTATTGCTTCATTCTGTACCTCTAGCACACCACTCTGTGTGAATCCTATTGCTTCATTCTGTACCTCTAGCACACCACTGTGTGTGAATCCTATTGCTTCATTCTGTACCTCTAGCACACCACTGTGTGTGAATCCTATTGCTTCATTCTGTACCTCTAGCACACCACTCTGTGTGAATCCTATTGCTTCATTCTGTACCTCTAGCACACCACTGTGTGTGAATCCTATTGCTTCATTCTGTACCTCTAGCACACCACTCTGTATGAATCCTATTGCTTCATTCTGTACCTCTAGCACACCACTCTGTATGAATCCTATTGCTTCATTCTGTACCTCTAGCACACCACTCTGTATGAATCCTATTGCTTCATTCTGTACCTCTAGCACACCACTCTGTGTGAATCCTATTGCTTCATTCTGTACCTCTAGCACACCACTCTGTGTGAATCCTGTTGCTTCATTCTGTACCTCTAGCACACCACTCTGTGTGAATCCTATTGCTTCATTCTGTACCTCTAGCACACCACTGTGTATGAATCCTATTGCTTCATTCTGTACCTCTAGCACACCACTCTGTATGAATCCTATTGCTTCATTCTGTACCTCTAGCACACCACTCTGTATGAATCCTATTGCTTCATTCTGTACCTCTAGCACACCACTCTGTGTGAATCCTATTGCTTCATTCTGTACCTCTAGCACACCACTCTGTGTGAATCCTATTGCTTCATTCTGTACCTCTAGCACACCACTCTGTGTGAATCCTATTGCTTCATTCTGTACCTCTAGCACACCACTGTGTGTGAATCCTATTGCTTCATTCTGTACCTCTAGCACACCACTCTGTGTGAATCCTATTGCTTCATTCTGTACCTCTAGCACACCACTGTGTGTGAATCCTATTGCTTCATTCTGTACCTCTAGCACACCACTGTGTGTGAATCCTATTGCTTCATTCTGTACCTCTAGCACACCACTCTGTGTGAATCCTATTGCTTCATTCTGTACCTCTAGCACACCACTCTGTGTGAATCCTATTGCTTCATTCTGTACCTCTAGCACACCACTCTGTATGAATCCTATTGCTTCATTCTGTACCTCTAGCACACCACTCTGTATGAATCCTATTGCTTCATTCTGTACCTCTAGCACACCACTCTGTATGAATCCTATTGCTTCATTCTGTACCTCTAGCACACCACTCTGTGTGAATCCTATTGCTTCATTCTGTACCTCTAGCACACCACTCTGTGTGAATCCTATTGCTTCATTCTGTACCTCTAGCACACCACTGTGTGTGAATCCTATTGCTTCATTCTGTACCTCTAGCACACCACTCTGTATGAATCCTATTGCTTCATTCTGTACCTCTAGCACACCACTCTGTATGAATCCTATTGCTTCATTCTGTACCTCTAGCACACCACTCTATGAATCCTATTGCTTCATTCTGTACCTCTAGCACGCCACTCTGTATGAATCCTATTGTTTCATTCTGTGCCTCTAGCACACCACTCTGTGTGAATCCTATTGCTTCATTGTGTACCTCTAGCACACCACTCTGTGTGAATCGTATTGTTTCATCTGTACCTCTAGCACACCACTCTGTATGAATGCTATTGTTTCATTCTGTACCTCTAGCACACCACTCTGTGTGAATCCTATTGCTTCATTCTGTACCTCTAGCACACCACTGTGTGTGAATCCTATTGCTTCATTCTGTACCTCTAGCACACCACTCTGTGTGAATCCTATTGCTTCATTCTGTACCTCTAGCACACCACTCTGTGTGAATCCTATTGCTTCATTCTGTACCTCTAGCACACCACTGTGTGTGAATCCTATTGCTTCATTCTGTACCTCTAGCACACCACTGTGTGTGAATCCTATTGTTTCATTCTGTACCTCTAGCACACCACTCAGCAAATGTGAACTGCATTTGAGATTTTCTCTTCACTTTGGCTGGAAAGTCACCATGGAATAGACTGCATACAGAGTTTGTTCTGAGCTATTTAAACATTTTTTCATGATGACTGTATTGATAATTTCAGAACTTATATCTCATGGAAGATTTATGATGAAATATTAAAGCTGTACAAATTTTGACCTAAGAATGAGAAGTGTTAAGTCTTTTTTTAATACTTTAAAACTAGCATTTTATGGAAAACCGTGAACTTTACTCTTTACTGAATTGAGTCTCACATGCAGAATTTCTATTTCTTTGCCTTTCTACTGTGTGCGATTTTGACAGTCAAAGTACTGTAGTGGCATCAATGTGTGTCTTAGAAAGTAATCTTTGATACCTTTGCTTCCCTATGAATAATTCCACATATTTCAATAATGACACCGTTGCTTCAACAAGAATAAAATAGCAGTAGTCACTCACACATCACATCTACTCTAACGGGTAAAGTGTAAAGTGCAAAGTGTAAAGGGTAAAGTGGTTTGAGAAGCAGACACGGGTGATAAGTCGCTGTGTAAAGTCATACCTTGACCTTTTTCTACTCCAGCCAGATTTTAGGGCGTGGTCATGGAGAAGATGGTCAGAGCTCTGTGTGAATTTTGCAGCTGACCGCGAGGTCTACTCCAGCCAGATTTGAGGGCGTGGTCATAGAAAAGATGGTCAGAGCTCTGTGTGAATTTTGCAGCTGACCGCGAGGTCTACTCCAGCCAGATTTATAGGGCGTGGTCATAGAAAAGATGGTCAGAGCTCTGTGTGAATTTTGCAGCTGACCGCGAGGTCTACTCCAGCCAGATTTGAGGGCGTGGTTGTGAGGGATCTCAGATCTTCGGCGCAGTCATTACTCCATGTGCCACGCTACAACACCAAGAGATCTGGGGAGAGAGCATTCTCGTATGCTGGACCAAAACTCTGGAACGATATCGCAGACAGACTGAGGAAATCTCCTTCAATACAGACTTTCAAGTCACAGCTAAAAACTCTTTTATTCAAAGGGTGAACGTGTTGAGCGCCTTGAGCATGCCTTTGGGTGTGAGATTGGTGCTATATAAGAGCCAAAATACATACATACATACATACAAGATGGTCAGAGCTCTGTGTGCATTTTGCAGCTGACGGCGAGGTCTACTCCTGCGGCTTGGGGGAGAATGGCCAGTTAGGGCGGGGGACACAGCACCTGGAGTCCGACACGCCCCAGCTGCTGAAGCTGGGCTTCCGAGTGTCCAGCATCTCCTGCGGGGAGAACCACACTGCGCTGGTGTCGGAGCGCAGCCAGCTCTTCACCTTTGGCGACGGTCGCCATGGCAAGCTGGCCCTGGGGCAGGAGACCTTCGCCAACCAGTTCACCCCCTGCCGCGTCTCTCGCTTCTCCAACTTCATCGTCTCCCAGGTTTGCTTTGCTGTTTGTTTGCACAGGTGAAGATGTTCACCTTTATGTCGCTAATTTCCATCCATGACTGAGTGCTCAAACCATGCACTTTACCTCCAAGGCATTGGACCACTCTAACTGTCATAACATCACCATCTCAACTCCCTGGTGTGGTCATCTAGGTTGCAGATGAGGGCTCTGAAGTTAACTTTCCCAGTTTTCCAGCACAGCCATAGCAGGTGCTTGGTTTTACTCCTGGGTGAGGAGATGCAGTGTGAGTTGGGCATCTTGCTCAGGAATGCAACCCTGGGATCAGTGCAGTGTCAAATACCACCCCAGTGACTGCAGTGTCCAGTACCACCCCAGTGACTGCAGTGTCCA
>JAWQFJ010028371.1:43190-53190 GCA_034096865.1 Theodoxus fluviatilis
TACCACCCCAGTGACTGCAGTGTCCAATACCACCCCAGTGACTGCAGTGTCCAATACCACCCCAGTGACTGCAGTGTCCAGTACCACCCCAGTGACTGCAGTGTCCAATACCACCCCAGTGACTGCAGTGTCCAATACCACCCCAGTGACTGCAGTGTCCAATACCACCCCAGTGACTGCAGTGTCCAATACCACCCCAGTGACTGCAGTGTCCAATACCACCCCAGTGACTGCAGTGTCCAATACCACCCCAGTGACTGCAGTGTCCAGTACCACCCCAGTGACTGCAGTGTCCAGTACCACCCCAGTGACTGCAGTGTCCAATACCACCCCAGTGACTGCAGTGTCCAATACCACCCCAGTGACTGCAGTGTCCAATACCACCCCAGTGACTGCAGTGTCCAATACCACCCCAGTGACTGCAGTGTCCAATACCACCCCAGTGACTGCAGTGTCCAATACCACCCCAGTGACTGCAGTGTCCAGTACCACCCCAGTGACTGCAGTGTCCAATACCACCCCAGTGACTGCAGTGTCCAATACCACCCCAGTGACTGCAGTGTCCAATACCACCCCAGTGACTGCAGTGTCCAATACCACCCCAGTGACTGCAGTGTCCAGTACCACCCCAGTGACTGCAGTGTCCAGTACCACCCCAGTGACTGCAGTGTCCAATACCACCCCAGTGACTGCAGTGTCCAATACCACCCCAGTGACTGCAGTGTCCAATACCACCCCAGTGACTGCAGTGTCCAATACCACCCCAGTGACTGCAGTGTCCAATACCACCCCAGTGACTGCAGTGTCCAATACCACCCCAGTGACTGCAGTGTCCAGTACCACCCCAGTGACTGCAGTGTCCAATACCACCCCAGTGACTGCAGTGTCCAGTACCACCCCAGTGACTGCAGTGTCCAATACCACCCCAGTGACTGCAGGTAACTGCAGTGTCCAATACCACCCCAGTGACTGCAGTGTCCAATACCACCCCAGTGACTGCAGTGTCCAATACCACCCCAGTGACTGCAGTGTCCAGTACCACCCCAGTGACTGCAGTGTCCAATACCACCCCAGTGACTGCAGTGTCCAATACCACCCCAGTGACTGCAGTGTCCAATACCACCCCAGTGACTGCAGTGTCCAATACCACCCCAGTGACTGCAGTGTCCAATACCACCCCAGTGACTGCAGTGTCCAATACCACCCCAGTGACTGCAGTGTCCAGTACCACCCCAGTGACTGCAGTGTCCAATACCACCCCAGTGACTGCAGTGTCCAATACCACCCCAGTGACTGCAGTGTCCATACCACCCCAGTGACTGCAGTGTCCAATACCACCCCAGTGACTGCAGTGTCCAATACCACCCCAGTGACTGCAGTGTCCAATACCACCCCAGTGACTGCAGTGTCCAGTACCACCCCAGTGACTGCAGTGTCCAATACCACCCCAGTGACTGCAGTGTCCAATACCACCCCAGTGACTGCAGTGTCCAATACCACCCCAGTGACTGCAGTGTCCAGTACCACCCCAGTGACTGCAGTGTCCAATACCACCCCAGTGACTGCAGTGTCCAGTACCACCCCAGTGACTGCAGTGTCCAATACCACCCCAGTGACTGCAGTGTCCAATACCACCCCAGTGACTGCAGTGTCCAGTACCACCCCAGTGACTGCAGTGTCCAATACCACCCCAGTGACTGCAGTGTCCAGTACCACCCCAGTGACTGCAGTGTCCAATACCACCCCAGTGACTGCAGTGTCCAATACCACCCCAGTGACTGCAGTGTCCAGTACCACCCCAGTGACTGCAGTGTCCAATACCACCCCAGTGACTGCAGTGTCCAATACCACCCCAGTGACTGCAGTGTCCAATACCACCCCAGTGACTGCAGTGTCCAATACCACCCCAGTGACTGCAGTGTCCAGTACCACCCCAGTGACTGCAGTGTCCAATACCACCCCAGTGACTGCAGTGTCCAATACCACCCCAGTGACTGCAGTGTCCAATACCACCCCAGTGACTGCAGTGTCCAATACCACCCCAGTGACTGCAGTGTCCAGTACCACCCCAGTGACTGCAGTGTCCAGTACCACCCCAGTGACTGCAGTGTCCAATACCACCCCAGTGACTGCAGTGTCCAGTACCACCCCAGTGACTGCAGTGTCCAATACCACCCCAGTGACTGCAGTGTCCAATACCACCCCAGTGACTGCAGTGTCCAGTACCACCCCAGTGACTGCAGTGTCCAATACCACCCCAGTGACTGCAGTGTCCAATACCACCCCAGTGACTGCAGTGTCCAATACCACCCCAGTGACTGCAGTGTCCAATACCACCCCAGTGACTGCAGTGTCCAATACCACCCCAGTGACTGCAGTGTCCAGTACCACCCCAGTGACTGCAGTGTCCAATACCACCCCAGTGACTGCAGTGTCCAATACCACCCCAGTGACTGCAGTGTCCAATACCACCCCAGTGACTGCAGTGTCCAATACCACCCCAGTGACTGCAGTGTCCAATACCACCCCAGTGACTGCAGTGTCCAATACCACCCCAGTGACTGCAGTGTCCAGTACCACCCCAGTGACTGCAGTGTCCAATACCACCCCAGTGACTGCAGTGTCCAATACCACCCCAGTGACTGCAGTGTCCAATACCACCCCAGTGACTGCAGTGTCCAATACCACCCCAGTGACTGCAGTGTCCAATACCACCCCAGTGACTGCAGTGTCCAGTACCACCCCAGTGACTGCAGTGTCCAGTACCACCCCAGTGACTGCAGTGTCCAATACCACCCCAGTGACTGCAGTGTCCAGTACCACCCCAGTGACTGCAGTGTCCAATACCACCCCAGTGACTGCAGTGTCCAGTACCACCCCAGTGACTGCAGTGTCCAATACCACCCCAGTGACTGCAGTGTCCAGTACCACCCCAGTGACTGCAGTGTCCAGTACCACCCCAGTGACTGCAGTGTCCAGTACCACCCCAGTGACTGCAGTGTCCAATACCACCCCAGTGACTGCAGTGTCCAATACCACCCCAGTGACTGCAGTGTCCAATACCACCCCAGTGACTGCAGTGTCCAATACCACCCCAGTGACTGCAGTGTCCAATACCACCCCAGTGACTGCAGTGTCCAGTACCACCCCAGTGACTGCAGTGTCCAATACCACCCCAGTGACTGCAGTGTCCAATACCACCCCAGTGACTGCAGTGTCCAATACCACCCCAGTGACTGCAGTGTCCAATACCACCCCAGTGACTGCAGTGTCCAATACCACCCCAGTGACTGCAGTGTCCAATACCACCCCAGTGACTGCAGTGTCCAGTACCACCCCAGTGACTGCAGTGTCCAATACCACCCCAGTGACTGCAGTGTCCAATACCACCCCAGTGACTGCAGTGTCCAATACCACCCCAGTGACTGCAGTGTCCAGTACCACCCCAGTGACTGCAGTGTCCAGTACCACCCCAGTGACTGCAGTGTCCAATACCACCCCAGTGACTGCAGTGTCCAGTACCACCCCAGTGACTGCAGTGTCCAATACCACCCCAGTGACTGCAGTGTCCAATACCACCCCAGTGACTGCAGTGTCCAGTACCACCCCAGTGACTGCAGTGTCCAATACCACCCCAGTGACTGCAGTGTCCAATACCACCCCAGTGACTGCAGTGTCCAATACCACCCCAGTGACTGCAGTGTCCAATACCACCCCAGTGACTGCAGTGTCCAATACCACCCCAGTGACTGCAGTGTCCAATACCACCCCAGTGACTGCAGTGTCCAATACCACCCCAGTGACTGCAGTGTCCAATACCACCCCAGTGACTGCAGTGTCCAATACCACCCCAGTGACTGCAGTGTCCAATACCACCCCAGTGACTGCAGTGTCCAATACCACCCCAGTGACTGCAGTGTCCAGTACCACCCCAGTGACTGCAGTGTCCAGTACCACCCCAGTGACTGCAGTGTCCAATACCACCCCAGTGACTGCAGTGTCCAGTACCACCCCAGTGACTGCAGTGTCCAATACCACCCCAGTGACTGCAGTGTCCAATACCACCCCAGTGACTGCAGTGTCCAGTACCACCCCAGTGACTGCAGTGTCCAATACCACCCCAGTGACTGCAGTGTCCAATACCACCCCAGTGACTGCAGTGTCCAATACCACCCCAGTGACTGCAGTGTCCAATACCACCCCAGTGACTGCAGTGTCCAGTACCACCCCAGTGACTGCAGTGTCCAATACCACCCCAGTGACTGCAGTGTCCAATACCACCCCAGTGACTGCAGTGTCCAGTACCACCCCAGTGACTGCAGTGTCCAATACCACCCCAGTGACTGCAGTGTCCAATACCACCCCAGTGACTGCAGTGTCCAATACCACCCCAGTGACTGCAGTGTCCAGTACCACCCCAGTGACTGCAGTGTCCAATACCACCCCAGTGACTGCAGTGTCCAATACCACCCCAGTGACTGCAGTGTCCAATACCACCCCAGTGACTGCAGTGTCCAATACCACCCCAGTGACTGCAGTGTCCAGTACCACCCCAGTGACTGCAGTGTCCAGTACCACCCCAGTGACTGCAGTGTCCAGTACCACCCCAGTGACTGCAGTGTCCAATACCACCCCAGTGACTGCAGTGTCCAATACCACCCCAGTGACTGCAGTGTCCAATACCACCCCAGTGACTGCAGTGTCCAATACCACCCCAGTGACTGCAGTGTCCAATACCACCCCAGTGACTGCAGTGTCCAATACCACCCCAGTGACTGCAGTGTCCAGTACCACCCCAGTGACTGCAGTGTCCAATACCACCCCAGTGACTGCAGTGTCCAATACCACCCCAGTGACTGCAGTGTCCAATACCACCCCAGTGACTGCAGTGTCCAATACCACCCCAGTGACTGCAGTGTCCAGTACCACCCCAGTGACTGCAGTGTCCAATACCACCCCAGTGACTGCAGTGTCCAATACCACCCCAGTGACTGCAGTGTCCAATACCACCCCAGTGACTGCAGTGTCCAATACCACCCCAGTGACTGCAGTGTCCAATACCACCCCAGTGACTGCAGTGTCCAATACCACCCCAGTGACTGCAGTGTCCAATACCACCCCAGTGACTGCAGTGTCCAGTACCACCCCAGTGACTGCAGTGTCCAATACCACCCCAGTGACTGCAGTGTCCAGTACCACCCCAGTGACTGCAGTGTCCAATACCACCCCAGTGACTGCAGTGTCCAGTACCACCCCAGTGACTGCAGTGTCCAGTACCACCCCAGTGACTGCAGTGTCCAATACCACCCCAGTGACTGCAGTGTCCAGTACCACCCCAGTGACTGCAGTGTCCAGTACCACCCCAGTGACTGCAGTGTCCAATACCACCCCAGTGACTGCAGTGTCCAGTACCACCCCAGTGACTGCAGTGTCCAATACCACCCCAGTGACTGCAGTGTCCAATACCACCCCAGTGACTGCAGTGTCCAATACCACCCCAGTGACTGCAGTGTCCAATATCACCCCAGTGACTGCAGTGCCCAATACCACCCCAGTGACTGCAGTGTCCAGTACCACCCCAGTGACTGCAGTGTCCAGTACCACCCCAGTGACTGCAGTGTCCAGTACCACCCCAGTGACTGCAGTGTCCAATACCACCCCAGTGACTGCAGTGTCCAGTACCACCCCAGTGACTGCAGTGTCCAGTACCACCCCAGTGACTGCAGTGTCCAATACCACCCCAGTGACTGCAGTGTCCAGTACCACCCCAGTGACTGCTGTGCCCAATACCACCCCAGTGACTGCAGTGTCCAGTACCACCCCAGTGACTGCAGTGTCCAATACCACCCCAGTGACTGCAGTGTCCAATACCACCCCAGTGACTGCAGTGTCCAGTACCACCCCAGTGACTGCAGTGTCCAATACCACCCCAGTGACTGCAGTGTCCAGTACCACCCCAGTGACTGCAGTGTCCAGTACCACCCCAGTGACTGCAGTGCCCAATACCACCCCAGTGACTGCAGTGTCCAGTACCACCCCAGTGACTGCAATGTCCAATACCACCCCAGTGACTGCAGTGTCCAATACCACCATTCCCCCTGGCTAATACTGAATAAACATAAAGTCATCACCTGTGCCTGCATCTGTCAGACAGAGATGAAGTCTGTTCCTGCTTGTCTCACAGTGTTTGGAGAGCATTGCTGATCTCTACAGGGCTTGCGCCTTTGCTACAGGTAGTGTGTGGAGGTTAAGGTAAACACACAAGAGAGGTTTTACACAGCAACTCTTTGTCCACAGTTTGGACTCAACCTATTGGACACTTTGCCTCCTGCACCACATGACTGTGCCTGTCCAATGGGAATGAAGACTGTCTGTGCCAGTCAGCACAATTTCAAGAGTGGCCCGTCTGTTTTCTAAATCTCGTTTCCTTTGCTGCAGGTGTCCTGCGGAGGGTGCCACATGATAATACTGGCAAAACCCAAGGTGCAGAATGGGGATGTGGAGAGCGATGATGAGGATGAGGAGGTAGCGGTGCATGCCCAGACAATAAACCATACACTCAAAGCCAACGACCTTGAAGGCAGCCTCTCTGCTCGACTCAGACGGCGACAAACCAACCTTGTGAGTGTGTGTGTGCGTGTGTGCATGTGTGCATGCTTGCGTGCGTGCATGCGTGTATTTGTTTGCATGCATGTGTGTGTTTGTGTGTGTGTATGTGTATATGTGTGTGTGTGAGTGTTTGCATGCCTGTATGCACATGTGTGTGTATGTGTATGTGTGTGTGTGTGTGTTTGCATGCCTGTATGCACATGTGTGTGTGTTTGTGTGTGCGTGTGTGTGTGTGTACATGTCTGCATTGTCATTTCTTTTACTTAATTCTTTCTACAATAATTTCAAAGAGAAAACAGGAAAACAGTGACAATTAGATGTCTGCTACAGGCTGAAGAAACACTAAAGTGTCACTTATATATCTGTCCCATGAATCTTGAATAACTTTGGTGATATCTCTGCATGGAAAGATCAATAAATTAATCAGCTTTCTTCATTTTTATGACACTTTACTTTCTCTTTGTGGATACTTTTCTGTTGAACCTCAGGTATTTCTTGGACACAGTCTGCCATGCCAATGTCACATGATTTCACTTCATCACTCCTATGGCAGGGCATGTCATTCTGTGTAGCATGCACCAGTTTGCCTTGCATGGTTAGCACTTGGAGATGTGCCCCAAGTAGATAGCGGTGCTGTGTGTATCAGTTTGATGGTCACTCTGTCATGAAGACCAGATAGCAGTGCTGTGTGTATCAGTTTGATGGTCACTCTGTCATGAAGACAGGGTAGCAGTGCTGTGTGTATCAGTTTGATGGTCACTCTGTCATGAAGACAAGATAGCAGTGCTGTGTGTATCAGTTTGATGGTCACTCTGTCATGAAGACCAGATAGCAGTGCTGTGTGTATCAGTTTGATGGTCACTCTGTCATGAAGACCAGATAGCAGTGCTGTGTGTATCAGTTTGATGGTCACTCTGTCATGAGGACCAGATAGCAGTGCTGTGTGTATCAGTTTGATGGTCACTCTGTCATGAAGACAAGATAGCAGTGCTGTGTGTATCAGTATGATGGTCACTCTGTCATGAAGACCAGATAGCAGTAACTGCTGACATGCCTTCCCTTTGATTATTGTTGCCTGAACTTTAAATTTCAGCAGAGAACCCTGAAGGTACAGCTGCAGCCCTGGCTTACGCACACACTGCACACACTGCACACACTGCATTCTTGATAGTTTGGCGTGGTGTGGATGCAGCAGTAGCACTCGGTGTGCAGTGTGTGCAGTGTGTGAGAATGCAAGTCTTTTTCTCCCAAATATGCATTAGTTTTGAGGCAGATGTTTGACATGTGCTTGCACGATGATTTCGTCATTCAAACGTTCCGCTGATTGGATTCCGTTTGCTGTGACGGTTGCTTCATGGCTCTGTGACTAACAGTACTCCTGGGAGCATTGCTTGAGCTGCTGAAGACCCTGGTCATAGTCCAGGGAGAAAGCCAGGCATTCCATAGAGAAATGAGATGTGTGTGTGTGTACATCTGTGTATGTGTGTATGTGTGTGTGTGTGTGTGCATCTGTGTATGTGTGTGTGTGTGCGTGTGTGTGTATCTGTGTGTGCGTGTGTGTGTGTGTGTGTGTATGTGTGTGTGTATCTGTGTGTGTGTGTGTGTGTGTGTGTGTGTGTGTGTGCATCTGTGTATGTGTGTATGTGTGTGTATCTGTGCATGTGTGTTTGTGTGTATGTGTGTGTGTATCGTGCGTGTGTGTGTGTGTGTCTGTGTCTGTGTGTGTGTGTGTGTATCTGTGCGTGTGTGTGTGTGTGTATCTGTGCATGTGTGTGTATCTGTGTGTGTGTGTGTATGTGTGTGTGTATCTGTGCGTGCGTGTGTGTGTATGTGTGCATGTATCTGTGTGTGTGTGTGTATATGTGTGTGTATCTGTGCGTGTGAGTGTGTGTGTGTGTGTATGAATCTGTGTGTGTGTGAGTGTGTGTGTGTATGAATCTGTGTGTGTGTGTGTGTGCAGAAATTTTGGCTTCCTGGCTGTATTTGCAAAGTGGAGTGGACATACATTTGCATGATTTGGCCATGACTAATTGTTGTGTGAGTGGTGCACATCAGTATGCCCAGATTCCCTGGGTAGAGGGAGTTGTGTCACAGTGCTGCTTCATTGCTCCGTGACTCACTCATTGCTAGAATAGGAGTTGTGCTTTTCCTTTCGTGAATCTATAGACACATGCTTTCACTTGATGCGTGCCTAGATTTGACAATTATCATGAGGATTCTGTAGAAACATTTTAAAACTTATGAAGAAAAGAAGACACTTTAGAAGGATATCACTACAATACCATAAAGTTAAAATTTTAAAAACTAATTACTGAAACATGCTGAGGCTTTTTATTTTTAACGCAAGATAGAAACAACCTTGAAGACTGTGTTTATGCTTTTCACAAACGATGACTGTGGTTGTGTGCAGAATTATAGTGAGTTTTGGAGAGCAGTATTGCATGGGAATGTATGGCTGTGGTTGTGTCATGAATTATGGTGAGTGTTGGAGAGCAGTATTGCATGGGAATGTATGGCTGTGGTTGTGTGCAGAATTATGGGAGGTTTTGGAGAGCAGTATTGCATGGGAATGTATGGCTGTGGTTGTGTGCAGAACTATGGTGAGTTTTGCGGGCAGAATTTCATATGTATGGCTGTGGTTGTGTCATGAATTACGGTGAGCGTTGAAGAGCAGTATTGCATGGATATGTATGGCTGTGGTTGTGTCATGAATTACAGTGAGCGTTGAAGAGCAGTATTGCATGGGAATGTATGGCTGTGGTTGTGTCATGAATTACGGTGAGCGTTGAAGAGCAGTATTGCATGGGAATGTATGGCTGTGGTTGTGTCATGAATTACGGTGAGCGTTGATGAGCAGTATTGCATGGGAATGTATGGCTGTGGTAGTGTCATGAATTACGGTGAGCGTTGAAGAGCAGTATTGCATGGGAATGTATGGCTGTGGTAGTGTCATGAATTACGGTGAGCGTTGAAGAGCAGTATTGCATGAGAATGTATGGCTGTGGTAGTGTCATGAATTACGGTGAGCGTTGAAGAGCAGTATTGCATGGGAATGTATGGCTGTGGTTGTGTCATGAATTACGGTGAGCGTTGAAGAGCAGTATTGCATGGGAATGTATGGCTGTGGTAGTGTCATGAATTACGGTGAGCGTTAAAGAGCAGTATTGCATGGGAATGTATGGCTGTGGTAGTGTCATGAATTACGGTGAGCGTTGAAGAGCAGTATTGCATGGGAATGAATGGCTGTGGTTGTGTCATGAATTACGGTGAGCGTTGAAGAGCAGTATTGCATGGGAATGAATGGCTGTGGTTGTGTCATGAATTACGGTGAGCGTTGAAGAGCAGTATTGCATGGGAATGTATGGCTGTGGTTGTGTCATGAATTATGGTG